>JAHBMJ010002729.1:7184-16208 GCA_018398765.1 Chromera velia
TTCCACGTATGTCTCTTCGTGTGAGCACGAAGCTAAGAGACGATAGCTGGCAGATCATTCATTGCTCTAACTAAACGCAAGCAACACTACAGTGTTGGACAGACAGAAAGAGGAAGGAAAGGAACTCATGAGTCAATTTTCAACCCCGCATTCCGTCCTCCCCTCTTTTCTCTTTTCATTCAAATGTGAATCGTCCCTCCATCCGACCCTGTCTGTATGCGTGCGTCAGGCCCGTGACTTCGTGGACAACGGGTGCATCAACGGTCTCTTCGTCCTCGGACGGTCAGTTGGTTCTTTTTGTTGTTGTTGTTGTTCGTTCTGGTGCCAAGTGGTCGCAATGTCCTTTTGAAACCCTCTAGAAGGGAAGAAAGAAGGAAGGACATTTAGGAGGGAGCACCGCAGGGTGTTCATTGAGAATGTCCGTCTTTCCTCTTCTTTTCTTTGGCCACTCACATGTACAGAGCACACAGAGAGGGGCAGAAGGTCAAAGCAAGGGATAGGAATTCGATCAAGTGACGGCCTGGGGAGAGCGAGAGACAGTCGGACGAAGTTTAGAAAGACCAACACAGTGCCAACTCAAGTAAGAGTGTGTAGGTTGCAAAAGCCGAGGAGGAAAAACAAAGAATACGCGTAGAAGTCCGCCAGTGCAGCCAGTCGGTCGGAATTTGTATCTGTCACCGTCTCTCTCTCTTTTGACTCTTCCACAGAGAAATGGTGAAATTTCTGGTTTTCCATGACTCTCTGATCAAGATCTCCACTCACTCACTCACTGATTCAATTCTCGACTGGGATGCATTGATGGATGGATGGATCGATCGATCGATGGATGTTTTCCTTATTTCTTTCTTGCAGGTCGATCGGGTTCATCGGACACTACCTCGATCAAAAGCGACTGAAGATGGGCCTCTACCGACACGATGCCGGTCTGTCTGTCTGGCTGTCTGTGTGCATGTTACCATGCTTTTCAGGGTTCGGTTCTTTCCGCTTTGGTCGTTTTTGCTGCATGGCTGGAATGCATCAACTCTGCTCTTGCTCTGGGACAAGAATTTCAGGATGAAAGACGTTTTTCTGCGGTGCGTTGTACAACAGGCCTGTCTTGTGACTGGCTTTCTCTTGTGAATGCATTCGGTTGCCTTGTTCGTTGTATTTACGTGTGTCGGTAACACGTGTCTGTCGGGGAAGGCAAAGGAAGCGTTGTTCGATTTCGTTGATTGACAGCACAGAAAAACAAAATGTTGTGGAATGACTGATTGGATCGATTGTCAGTCAAGGGACTCCTACTTCACCGACAGACAAAGTTTTGGTTGATTGATTGATCCAAATCAAAGACGGATGGATGGATGTAATGACGAGAGGACGTTTTCCTTCTCTCTCCCCCTCCTTCTCCCTCCTCTTCTGTTGCTGAAAAACAAATCGTGTGTCTGTGTTGATTCATGCAGACGACATCGCCTACGTCCTCCCGGATCTCGGCAGAGAATAAAGAAAGAAAGAGTCAAGGAAGAAATTCAGGGAGAGGGGGAGAGAGGAGGTAGGGGAGATCTCGTTTCTCCTCTCCATTCATTCATTGCGAATCTAGACAGAGAGATCGAGGGAGGCGAAAAGAAGTAGGAGGGAGCAGGGCGAGGGAGGGGAGGGAAGGGAAGGAAAAAAAAAAGGATGCTGGATGCCCGAATTGACGACGAAAAGGAAGGAAGGAAGGCAAAAAAGGCCCTAGCCCTTTCTTTCTCTGGTTGGTTGCATGGAGGAGAGGCAAGGAAGGAAGGAAATGAAACCCAAGGTGTCTCGTCCTTTCTTTCATTCTTTCTTCCTTCGATGTCGTCGTTAGTCGTCTCAATTGCCTGTCTGGTCTTCTTTTCTCTTCTCTTCTCTTCTCTTCTCTTCTCTTGTCTTGTCTTGTCTTGTCTTGTCTTTTCTTCTCTTCTGTCTCGTCGCTCCCTCTGTCTATCCTTTCCTAGCCCTGCTTCACTCTCTTCTTCATTCATGTGCTCGACCGTCTCTCTCTCGACTTACTGCACGCAGTCAGTCATTTGCACTTTGAGGGCAGCGGGTGGGGAGGCGAATGGAGGGGGGGGGTAAAAGTCGGCACCTGCACTTCGAGAGTGAGAGAGTGATAGACAGTCATCAATCTATCTTCTGTCGATCTTTCTGTCTGTCTCCCTCTCTCCCCCTGTGCCTCTGAACCAATTTGCGGCCGTAAGTGGAAGATAGATGAGAAAAAAGAATTCACGGAACAGAACAGAACAGACAGTGGAAGCAAGGAAGGAAGGAATACGGTTGGCTGATTGGTGACTAGTCACCTGGCCTCGATCAATCTTTCCTTTTTTGTTTGTCCGTCCATTTTCCTTTCTTTCTTTTTCACCTTCTGTCCTTCCTTTCTTTCTTCCCTCTTTGTTTGTCGATGGACGGGCTCATAGATTTTTACTGCCACGGTCTATCTGTTCATCTGTCTGTCTGTCTCATTCATTTGGTTTTTCGACAACTCAACCAAACAGAGTGGATGAAGAAAGAAGGCCTACTTGGTTTGCGGGTGGAGGGAAAGAGGGAACCTAAGAAGGAAGAAATGATTTTAAAAGACTGAAAATGAACCTAGCTAGAAAATGTCTCCTCGGGCCAACTAAAGCCCCGGCGGCTGAAAGGTGTGGCCTGAGCCCAGGCATCCACTTCCACTTTCACTTGCGGTGGCTGCCTGTCTGTCTGTCCGTCATACCACCGGGGAGGCTTTCAGGCCTTTTTTTCTTCGTCTGAGAGCGTTCCTGGGTGGGTGCCACTACCGCACCGTCGCTCCTCTTTCCCTCTTTTTCTTTGTCCTGCTTTTCTGCCCCCNNNNCCCCCCCCCACGGTTTGTTTCTTCTGCCTGGCCTCCTTTTCCCCCCTAAGTTTGTTAGAGGAGCTAGGGACAGAAAAGGAACGATCGAGATGAAAAGTCTGATCGAAATTGTGTTCTTCCTTTAATCTCCTCAATACTCACCATAAAAAATCATAGCTCTGTCACACGCATGCAGTGTTTTTAGCTTATTTGGCTTCTTTCATCCGATTATCGTCTCTCTGACAGATGTCGAGCAGTCCGGTCCCTTTCTTCAATCAATCAATCAATCAATCAATCAAGGAAGGAAGGAAAGAGGGGAGGATCTTAATTTCAGCCCTGCATGCAGACCCGTTGACTCGGCCTGCGCACGGTTAATTGTGCATACACAAAAGGATCCACAGGCAGACAGACGAATCGAATGCAGAACGAAGCCAGAAACAAGAAGCTGAAGAGAGAAGAAACTAACGCGTAGAGCAGAAAGAAAATGTCGATAGACCCCTTGGGGGGGACCCCTGGACCTAGACCGACCGACCATAGAATGTTTCCTTCCTTCCTAGCTGCATGCCTAGATTCTTGCATGTTTTTCTCGTCTTGTCGCTCTGGAGAATGTCCGGAGACTTTCATTGATTGCCCCCTTTCTCTTTTTCACTCCCTCCATTTATTTTTCTCTTATCGATCGATCCCTTTCAATTTATGTCTGCATGCGAGTAATGCTGGAAGGACAATCAATGCACGGGGTGCGGTTCGCTGAGCGAAAGAGCTCGGCACACAGTGGGCAGGCAGGCAGTAGGGGAAAGGAGCAGTCAGTGCATGGGGTGAGGGATGACTCAATTGAGCAAAACGAAAGAAAGCCCTGTAGCTGAGAAATTTGAAACAGAAAGCCTGTTCACAACCCGTCGAAGAAAAGGAGATTCAAAAAAAAGCGCATGCAGTAAGTTGCCAGTAACTACATGTCCCCGTATACCCGTCTGTCTATCGTAATTTCTCTTGTTCAGTCTTTCTTCCTTTAAAGTTTTTCTTCGTTTTTTTAAGCAGCGATACTGTTAATGTGCAAGTGCCGGGCCCGGACAGTTGTGCAGAATTTGCATGAGAAGGAGAGGCGTCTAGAAAGGCGTCCTTCTTCAAATTGTCTAACGTTCTTGTGCACGGTGGGAAACTACTAAATAGATCGATGATGCAGCTACTGATGCGGTGCATGCGAAAAATCGTAAAAACGAATAAAAAGAGAAAACTGTACTAGACACTGTAGGGAAACTGCCCTATATAAAAAACTGTTCATTAATATATCGTAACTTATATTTTGTTCTGTGTTACTGGGCGCCACACAGAGATGGCTCAAGGTAAAGTTAGGCTAAGAACAAAAGCTAGAGGACTTACCAGAAAGCATAGTTAAAGACAGGCTTAAAATTCAAATTATCCTAGAAATTTGTCCAAGCATGATCTCCGACTCCACACTACTCAATTTGCCTCGATCACAACCTATCGGCTAGCTTTCAGTACCTTTCACTCAATCAGATCTAATCGGATCGCTCCTGCTTCAAGCAGAAGACGTAGGAGACTACTCTATTTGCTTTTTATCCTGTTTTGTAACCACAAGAATTAGAATCTCCTCTATTTCTTCTCTGATTCAGGATAAGACGGTATATAGAAAGAGATGTTATGCCTTCCAAGTGTAAATCCGAGTCTGGTTGGGGACGCGCATATATTCTATTGCCACCACATAAATCAGTGGCACTATGTACATAACTTGAAATTCGGGCCATTATTCGGCTTGCTGCGTTGCTTTCTGATAGCATGGCTGGGCACTGGCATATCAATTTTATCTGGGGCCCTGGGTCCTGCGTGGCCTATTTGGCGTGGCCCTGGTCCATCCAGCTTTGCCCGCGGGCAGCCCCTCGGCGCCCGCGGCTCACCTATAGTCTGGTGAGGCCCGCCGCCTCCCGCGGCTCCTGATGCGCCTAAGTAGTACATCACAGAATCTGATGTCCCTTCCCTCACAAGATTCTTCCTTAAAACGGACAAATCTTTTTATGTCAGGGGCATTTCTGCTATAGGCATACTTACTTACTTAATTGTGGTTAAGCCTAGAGTCTCTGAAACTAGAGACAAATGGCAACCCATGCATGCAGTTGTAAACAAAAAGAGCAAACCGCCGCAGCTTAGCCTGCTTCCGCATAAATATGAATAACCATGACCTTCCGCAGCCTAGGCTGAAGCTAAAGGCTGAACAACCACACAAGACGCGCGCATACTCATTTCAGACAAGCTTCGATCAGTGCACTTGCCTTCTTCGGCTCCCGGTCCACAATGAATGAAACGAGCTCTCTTACATATGTCTCTTCTTCCCCGATACCTCTTCCCCCAGCTGCAGCAGTTCATCTTGCTCTGCAGACCCTTTCACCGATTCTTGTTCTCTCTTTCACTCTCTCTGCCAGCGAATGAAGTTTAGATCTAAGCTGCTCTGTTCGCACGCACGCAGACAATCGATGCACCGCATCGTCGATCACTTTTTTACTTTCGACTGCAGGACAGTGAAGACAGTGTTCTTCGTAGGATCCACCGTGTCTCTTTCCCCCACCAGCACATACTCGAAGGAGAGAAGTGAAAAAAGAACTACCAGACAAGAGAGAGCAAGGCAGAATACGCAATTGAACTATGTAACCCCACCCCTTTCTAACCCTCCCCCCTAAAAGTAACATGGCCAGACGCTGGTGCGATCGGTTCTCTATCTGAAAATTACTCAGTCGGGAGTTGTGTAGATAGATGTCATATAAACGGGTGAGCCTATGCTCGCCGACGGGTCTTGAAGTCAACCATTCCGATAACCATTCTGAGGCTTCCGTTTCCCTCGTTTTCTGTCTGAGTATCCATTTATTTGTTCTGTTTCTCCCTCTCTGGCTTTCTTTTTTCAAAAGATCTGGTGCGATTGTCTGAAGCATGCTACTGGCTGAATTGGCCCATATCGGGGTCAGCGATCTGTGCCATGCATCCCAGACTGCCCGAGGAACCTCCCTTTCTGTTCTCTTTTTGCTTTCTATGAAACCTCCTAACCGACAAGAAAGGATCTCTCTCATGGGACGCACCCCAACCGAAACTAAAGTTGGCATCTTGAAAGAGTTATAGGGCAAATGGAATGTCCAGCGCACAAATCGAAGCTGCCATGCATCAAGTGCAACGATATCTCTCTGACTTACCGGCAAGGCTTCCAGTGAGTACGTTGCGACCGGCTCCCAGAGTGCCTGTAGTAAACGAACTTTGCATCGGGGGGGCAAAGGACCTAAGGATGAACAAGTGCCCATCACTGCCCCCAAACAGCGTTCAGCACTTTCAAGTCGGTCCCTGACTGACTTTCGTGGGTCCCCTCCCTCAAACACACGACACCCAAGGTATTTATAGTTCTCTACACGTTCAACTGTCTTCCTTTCAAAAGTCACTTCCCCTTCTATTTCCCTTCTTGAGCTTGAGAGTGCAAGAACTTTTGTTTTCTTTAAATTCACTTTCAACCCATGTTCTTGACAATAAGAGGCCAAACGGTCCAAACGCCACTGCAAGTCAGAAGAAGAGTGAGCAAAAATAACAAGATCGTCTGTGTAACCTATGCTCTCAAGCAGTAAGTCCACCAATCTTACCTCCTCAGGGATACGGGGTCGCTGCTCCGTTGTTTCACTCTCCTCCCTCCTCTCTCCACATTCTCCCCCCCTCTGTCTTTCATCCGTATTTGATCCCCCATCCAAGCCGTTAACAGCTTCTCTTCCTTCAACACTCAGAGCAGAATAAATATTATTAATAAATAAAAGAAAAAGAAGAAGAGAAAGTGGATCTCCCTGTTTTACCTCTGCACTTTCGGGAAAGACCCAATCCGACCCATCCACCCTTCCCCACACATTCATATACATGGAATGAATCATGCATACGTCCTTCTCACTGACTCCTTCCTCTCTAAGTCTGTCAATCATTTTCTTTCTGGGTACTCGGTCAAATGCCTTGCTGAAGTCAACAAACGCTGTAAAGAGGGGTCTGTGTCTCTTCTTTGCTGAAGCCGTGAGAGCATGAAGAGCAGCTATCGTTTCACTTGTACCGACCCCCTTCCTGAAACCCACCTGTCGTTCATCTATATTCGTTGTCTCCCTTAACCGGCCATCCATCAACAACGCGAACAACTTTGCCAGAAGAGGGAGAGGCGTGACCTTTTGGAACAAGAATGATTCGAATGAAGTTCCACTTTTCTGGCCAAAAAGAAAAAAGGAAAAAAAGATTGAAGAAAATGAAAAGAAGAAAACGAGACAGACGAGAAGAAGAAAAGCATAAATGTACCTACGTAGGGGAGATTCTTTCAAGGCTGGCTGCCTTCTTTGGGTCGATTGCCTTCAGTATCTTCTCACATTTATCGAAAGAGAAGAAAGGTGCCGGGGGGGGAGTTGGTGTTTCATCCTTCTTTTGAGGCTCCAGTCCGTCCCCACTGAACACATCGGCCCAAAAATTTGAAAACGAAAAGGCAGACGGCTTTTCTCCCTCACTCCCACTTTCTGCCTTTTTTCTCTCCCTCCTCCATTTCCATAGGGCTGCTGGGTCTTTAGCAGCTTCTTCCGCGAGTCTCTCTACCTCAAAAATGGCATACTTTCTCTTTTTTCTTGCTATCAACTTCCCTCTCTCTCTATTTAACCTGTTTATCTTTCTCTTTACTGTGATGTACCGCTCGTCTTCGTCCCTCCAGAGTTCCTTTTCTTCCTTCCATTCCCTTTCTGCAGATCTAACTCTCTTCTGAATCTCCCTGCATTTTTGATCTCTCCAAGGTGCGACAGCCTTTTCCTTCCTTTCACTTTTCCTCGGATGAGTTGGCTTTCGTTTTCTCTCCTTTGGTTGTGCGAGTACATGCTCCCACTGTTGGGTGAGTCTGGCTATTTGGCTTCTTGGTGGCACAGAGATAGAACAAGTAGAAGATGGAAAGGCAGAAGGTGGTATCTGAGTATCGGGGTAGAAAGAAGGGACGGACACAAGGGGAGGGGGGAAGAGGGGAGGAGGAGGAGGCGAAGGTATAAATGGAATAGGGTTGCCTTCTTTTTTCGATTCCTGAATCCTGGCGTCCCGTAACCCAGGCCAAAGCTTCCCTGCTAAATCTTTTACCGAAGATGCCAGAGGCATCATCTCATCATTGGTGACCGGCGTTTGCCTTCCTGGCTTCGTGAAAGAAGGGGATGGGACAAGGGAAGGGTGAGGCGGCGAGTTATCATTCGGTTTTAGCGGAGATGAGAGGTTGAGAGATAGAGAAACGGCCGCATTTTCGGGGGCTGCATCAGGCTGTAGCTCAACCCCAAAAGAATTCCACAAACCAAGAAGAGGAGGATCAACCAAAAACAAATCAATGACCGTAGCTGGGGCACCCCCTTCATAATAAGTGCAAGCCCATGTAAAGTCGACTTCAATCTCTTTCTTTTCATCTTTCCAAGACAGGCCATTCAAGATAAGGAGGTTTGCTTTCTCACAAAAGTGAATGGCAGCTCTTCCTGGTTCGTTTACGATTGAACGACAGTCAGAGCGGCGAGACAGTCCCTCGATTGCTTCTTCCCCCTTGCCTCCTAAGATCTCTTATAAGTCACCCGCCCCCCCAATCTGTTCCCTTTCCCATGAAATTCCTTTAGGGACCTCCTTTTCTATATGGTAATTGAAGTCTCCTGCCACAATGCGAAGGTTGCATAGCGGAACATCACAGACTGCGTTGAGAAGCGTCTCTCTCTCTACCTCTTTCGGTTCATTGTTTCTTAGTCTCTTCTCTGCCCCCGATTAGAGGAGATAGACACCGAAAATGTGCAGGGATGCATTCGCCCCCCCCCCCCCTCTTGGGCCGGCAAGCAGCTCCTAAGTGTCAGTTTGACCATACTGGGCCCTACCAACTCCCAAAAAGGCTTCAGACTAGTGACTAAGCATGATCGGACAAGGATACACCCCCTCCCTGTTTTTACTTCCCTGTCCTTTGCTCTTTTGTGTAACCCCAGCTTTCTTTTATACCATTCTCGATGACTGAAGTTTTTTCCTGTGTAGGTGGGTGTGTTGATTGAAGTGGTTGTATACTTTGTTTCAGTCAGGATTGCAACATCGATCCCTTCCAACCACCAGTGAAGCGATTCATTCCCAAGATGAGAATCAAGACAAATCTATCCCAAACGGTCTCCAACAGTAAAACGGTCTCCAAAACAACCATACCTCTCAAGCTTTTTTAG
>JAHBMJ010002730.1:0-16422 GCA_018398765.1 Chromera velia
GCAGATTGCCCACCTGAAAGTGGCAAGCGCGTGCATACGGGGGACCAGAGGAGTGCAAGGGGAGGGCTGGGAGGAAGGAGGAGTAGGCAGTGCACTGGTTATGACTGAGGGGTAGGAAGTACTTAGTAAACGCCAAAGAAGGCATTCAGATGGAGGAGCGTCAAGTATGAGGTCGTATGAGAGAGAGAGCTAGTAGCGAGAGCAGTAATCAGGACAGAAGGAAGAGATGAAAGACGTATAGGCCAGACGCTAGGAACAAACTTTAAGTCAATGTCCCCCAAAAAAGAGTAATTTAAAGCAATTCAGAGTAATTTAAAGTAATTTAGGATTATTAGTAAACTATAGTAAACTAAAGTAATTTAGAAAGCTAAATTACTAATTTTGATTAAACTTTGGAGGTCAATTTCTCATAAACCATAATTTTGGTCCATGAAGAGTTAGACCTAGAGTTAGAGGTTCAAACTAACAGTGTTTATAGCCTAGGCGATGCACAGTGGTAAAAAAAAAAAAAAAGGACCTTTCCAGATTTTTTTTTTTTCTTTTTTTCTACGAAAGATTTCCTAGAGCACCTCTAGGAGCACCTTTTAGAAGTACTTTTAAACTAACTTCCTCGTGAACTTATTACTCAACTCAAAGTTTTAAACATCTTTCAACCCTAGTTTCAACCCTAGTTCTAGTCCTAGTTATTATTGTACGTTTGTCTCTACTAGTATCTCTACTAGTGTCTTCACCATTTCATCATCGACTTTGTTGAATACGGACTAACCGATCTTTTTTCCCTTGTTTAACTACACTGTCACCAAATTTTTCTCTCTTTCCTTTGCTGTGTCTGTTAAAAAAACTAACCATGTCTTCTTGTTTTCCATTCACATTGACTTGCATCCACCCTTTCTTTCTTGTAAATTCTGCAGCCACTTCAGTATCATCCCCAGTGACCATCGCAAAAGGGGATTACAGGGACGAAGGCGAGCGGGCGGGCGAAGGGAAAAGGGGGCTCTCTTTTGTTCTATGTAAAGAATGACAAGAAGGATGGATGCATGGATGCAGACAGAAGAGCAGACAGAGGAGAAGTTCTTTGACTGGCTTTTTGACGATATCTAGGATGATATACATTTCGAAGCTCTAGTCAAAGCTAGTTTTGGTCAATGCTTTTAAGCGTCTACCAAGCTAAAAGTGAAACTGGGATCCTAGATATGATTCAAACTCTAGTTGAAGCTAGTCATTTAACCTTTATTTTTTTTTACATATACAATAAAATTTTAAATAAAAAAAAAAAAGAATAGACGTTTTCAGATTTTTTTTTTTTACCACTGTGCGTCACCTATAAAGTGGATACTATAGCTCTAGTGCTCGTGAACGGCTAGTTCACGCCCTGTTGCTGAGAGATAAATATGACAGTCCGGTCTTATACCTTTATTCCACTACTGACTTGCTCATTTCAATCTATATCAACAGATTTGTTCTCAATCAATTTGGTGGCTGATTTATGCGCGCCGTGGCCATGCCATTGCTCGGTCAGTCTGAACGGGACATGCCGTGGCCCCAGTAAAATGGTACACAATACGAATCCTTTTCTTCTTTTTTTTTTTTTTTTAATACACTGCAAAATAGGGAGCAAGCAAGTCGGGGCTCATGCTCTTCGTCAAAGGGTCAGCGCGATTAGCAGAGGTGGAGACATGCATCAGACGAACATCGCAAGTATCAAGTGTATCGCGAAGAGATAGAGACTGGACAACCAATGTTTCAGGAGAACGTTCCAGAATGTAGGATTGGAAAGATTTGATTACTTCCATTACCAAACGCTCGCTTGGCCTGGGATGGTCTGCAAACACCAAGTCTAATAAGTCCTGCACATCAGTGTAGAGTTTTACCTCCACACCTGTCTTCCACACCTGACACAATGTATGCAAGAGGCTTTCGGTGAAGTCAGCAGCATCGTGCGACGTGGCATACACTTCAGCATGAGCGCTGCTGCGGGCTACCCGAGGTTGGCGAAAAGAACGCCACTGCCAACAACTGTTTCCCGCTCCCAAAATCTATCCTGTATGTGGATGGGCGCAGCCAGCGTTGCCTAAAGCGGCATCACTATACTGAATAAAAAGAAGAGGCTGGCTGATAGAGGAGATGTCATACCGACGAATATGAAGACGGCGGGAAGATATAGCGACGGCATACCTGCCTAAACCGTACAGAATAGACTCGGCCTTTTCAGTTGGGGCTGCAACATAACGACTCACTTCATTACACGCTTCAGCCAGGTCGGGGCGGGTATCGCAAGCTACCCAGGTAAGGCTGCCAAGGAGCTTTCAGAAGTCTTGGTGGCGGGTTTTGGAAAGGAAGGGGGAGTCACTTGAAAGAAGGTTGTGGGAATCAGGGGGAAGTGGGATGGACAGGACAGGGCCCTCTGGGATGAAGGAAGTGAGAGATTGGAGATATTCATATTGGCTGATCTGCACATCGTTGGGTATCAACATGAAGTCAACACCAACCCAGCGAATGTGTTCGTTCTTCGGGTGAGTGGTGGTGATTGTGTAGTATCCTTTGGCTGCAATTTCATCAAGAAGGCTCTGGGGGCTCCGACCAATGCTGATGACAGCCAGATCATCAACAAAGGTAGTACAGAGACTTAGGAGCTTAGATGCGGGGGCATCAGGGCTTCCAGTCCATTTCCACTATAACTCTTGCACTCCGCTCTTGACCCACCCTGCAGACATCAGAGCTCTGTCTCGGTCGCCCTCAAAGATGTGTCCACTGTCCCTCAGACCGTAGATACACTTTTTCAGAAGCCACAACGAATTTCCATGATTGGGGTGGTCGGCAGGGGGAATCACGTAAACCGGGGCCTCACCATCAGGGCGAGGGGCGTTAAGATAGGCATTCTCAATATCTCCAACAAGGACGGAGGTTGTGGGATCAAACTCATCATGACCGAAAGCGATTGAAAAGGCGACTCGCATCGCCCAATGAGAGGCAGGGTCGCTGCTCACAGACACCCCCTCTCTGTGATCAAAACGGGGGAAGCCGTTCGCATAGAGATGGGATTTGAAAATGCGATCCCCCTCAGTAACACGTTTCAATGTGTCACGCTAGATAAGGGGGATTGCGCCCTTCCCGCAGCTGTTAGGCACAGAAGATAAAGGGATCATGGCTTCATAGACTTCGTAATCGGAATATTTCTGCAGCTCTGTGGCGCGAGATGCTTTAAAAAGGGGGCGGTCTTCGTCAGACAAGTCTCGGAGGCGAATGGGGACATCAGTTGTTGCAGACAGGGCGGCGTGAATGAAAGAAACACACTCTTCATCAAAGGCAGGGAAAGGAGATCGAGAATAGGCGAATGCAGCTGAGTGCGCTTGAACAGAGTCGGTGGGAAGCCGTCTCTTGGGGCTGAGAATGATGTCCCGTTGAACAATGTCGGTAGAGGCGAGACGATAGAGTTCTTCTACGTGATTCTTTGGCTTAGAAGCGCGAAAGCAGAGTTTGCTTCCATTCTTGCGGCGCTAAGCAGGCAGGAAGGAGCGATTTGCAAGGAGACCGCCGTGATTGCTACCCCAGGTATGAACAGTGATAAGGCCGTCATCAACAGCCAACACACGACCTAAGAAGCGGCTCTTAGTGTCTTTCGCCTCCCACATAATCATCTCTCCCCTCAGAAAATCAGAGACAGGAGGGGCGGCGGGAACAGAAGCCTCAGACTCTGGGGAGATGACAGGAACTGGAGTGTCGGACGTTTGGGGAGGAGACTGCGAACTGGGATGGGAGGACGACACAGGTGAACTCTCCGCTGGCGCTGGCAGAGATTCGGGCTCTGGGGCAGAGAGTGAGGAAGGAGGGGGAAGAACTGACTTGCAGAGATAGCGGACGTGGACAAGAATGCTGCGACCGGTAGAAGAGCGACGGATACGATAGACGTGCGGGCCCAGACACTAAAGAATCTCAGCATCTTCGTATCGAGGAGCAAACTTGGGACGGCATTCCTCTGGATGGCTAAAAAGGACTTTTTCGGAGATGGAGTTTACAGGGGCTGATTGATCGTCGGCGTTGGGGGTAAGAAGGTCGCGAAGGGAAGCGATAGCAGGGAAAAAGGGGAAACAACCTCTGCGCACTTAGAAAGGGGACTTGCCTTTCTGACCGAAGCTGGGACGACGGTTGTACTGGGAGATGGCCTCATCCAAAACGGACAGCCATGCGCTGTTGGGGAGGCCTCGGTCAAGAAGGATACCCCGAATGATAATTTGGAGCTCCCAGTGGGTTCGTTCAAGGGGGCCTAGAGAGCGATGCCAACGAGCAGGCACAAATAATTGTTCTATGGCTTTGCTGGATAGAAATAATCTAAGAAATTCAGCAAAATCTTCTCGATTCTCAACCTCTAAATCCATTTGTACTTCCGGAACTACTTCTCCCTTATGTCTCTACCAATTGGTATAGAGTTCTCAGATGGTAGCGGCAACGCGGTCTTTCAATGGGAATGCCCACAGCCACCCATCAAATGCATCTTTGATCGTCAGCAGGTAACGACCAACCCCATGATCCCCCAACCCATATATGATATCAATGAAAACACGGCGACCGGCAGAAGTCATCCGGGGGGAAGCAGTGGAACCGTCGGAGACGTTGTGAGGTTTGATGCGGGAATACGTACCTCCGTGGAGACACAACCGAAGCGCACGCGTGACGGCACGTCTGATGGGGCCACGAGGGAGAGAAGGAAAATCACGCAGGCCTTCCTGCAGGGATTTCCACGTGCCATTCACCCCCACATGCCCCAATTCAGCATGATGCTCTTGGATGAGGGATTCGATCAATTCACTGACTTTGGAGGTTGAAAGAGATGAAAGGGGAGGGGAAGAGGAGAGATGAGCGTGTGTATATGCACACAGACGGGCGGGCCTGACATGATGACGCAAACGCGGCTTTCTCATACGTCTAAGCAGGACGGCAGGGGGCGTAGATCCCTCTTAGTTGGTTTGGGCTGTGGTGCTGGAGGAGGCCGAGGGACAAGAGACCTCTCCAGATGGCCGCAGTCGCACAAAAAAAAGATTATTGCCTGTACGACAGAACCGAATGTCTGAGCGGTCAAGAAAAGAAAGTGTGCCAGTTGAATAGTCAAACACAGCCTTCAGATTTATCAGACATTCATTTCCGATCAACACAGGCGTGATTGAGTCGGTTTCCATCACATTAGCAATCAAGAGAGCGGGGCAACCGTTGATTTGAACAGGGAGATGGGCAGCGCACGTGACGACTTCAAGTTTGCTACCTGTTCAGATATGGTATGACTTGATGGCTACTTCCTTCCATGTTCAACCAAACATTGCCTTTATTTGCATCAACCACCCTCTAGTAACCGTGGTGCGACTAGCACCAACATCAAGGATAGCATAAGGACCATCAAAGGAGAAGGGAAGCGAATGAGAGGAAGTTGACAAACAGGCAGGAGAAGGAGAAGAAATAGAAGGGACTGATGTTAGGGTGGAAGCCACCGCAGCAAGACCTCCCCCCTTCGCCCACTGCCCCCCTCGCCCCCCTCTTCCCTCCGAGCTGCGGGGGAAATACTTTTTAATCAGTTCGGGAACTGACAACTGACAGTCCCCGGTCTTGTAACCTTTCTTCCCATACCCCGGTGTGTCGTACTAAAACTGTATCAGACACTTTGGGGTGGAATGACCCCACTTTGAACAGGTGATGCACCAAGGTCGGTTCGTTATGGAGCGGTTGCTAGAATAGTGAGAGGAGCCTGCTGCAGCGGCAGCACCATGCTCATGCGACTGAAGGATTTCAGAAGGAGACGGAGACGGGGCCTGTGACATGATAAGGGAACCGAGTTTGGGTGCAGAGGACGGGGTAGTGAAAGAAGAGGTGGGGTCGAGTTTTTCCGATTTGATCAGAAATTGTTCAACGATCTCCTTGGGATGATCCCAAGCAAAAGACTCAGCAGCTGCCATCACATCGCCCTGTAAAGGAGAGGGGATTGCACGAAGGAGGAAAAAAAATGCTAGGAACCCCTGATTGTCGGAAAATAGGTGGAACCGTCCCTGAACACGGACTTCATGTTTCCAATGGGAGAGGTCGAGATCTGTCTCTGGATCTCCGGTACCAGTATAGACAGAAACGACGGTGCGATGTGGATAGAACGTCTCAATTTTTTTTGTGAGGTCTTGCACCTCTTTCTTCAGCCTGAGGGCTTTGGGAGTCAAGTGAAGTGCTCTCTGGGGGAGAGAGTAGAGATCGTTCAGACAAGTGTTGAACTCGACATCCTTAGGCTTAGCATAATGCCCTCGGAGTTCTTTCTAGATGAGAGCAACGTCTTTCTTCTCCTCTGCGGTGAGGGAACGGACGTGTTCTATCAACAGTTCGAAAGGCTCCAGCCCGCTTATGAAAAAGCTGGCCCTCTCTGCTGGTGACGCACTCTTTAAATGCCTCTCAGAGAAGCGCTCAAAGGACTCGAAAATATTCTCGAGCTGTTCTGCTATGGCTGACGGAGGGAATGAATTTTTCGCAAATTTCAGGGCGTACTTCCAATCAGGAATCTTCGTCAGCTCTCTGACTTGAAGTTCCTGTCTCCTTTGGCTGGCTTGAACGGCTTCTGCTTTTACGCTGGCCAGGGCAAGTCGAGCTTCTTCTAGCTCTACCATCAGCCAAATATTTTCTTTTCGGGCCGTCCCCAACTCTTCATCTCTCTCTCTCATCTTTCTCTGCATATCTCCTACAACGCTGAACACTGTGTTGAGTTGTCGCTGCAGTATGGCGTTGCTAGGAGGAGGGGCTTCTTCTTCCGACGGGGCACCTTCCTCGTCTTGTAGCCCTTCAATAGCTCCTCCTCTCATTAACATTTGAGGAGGAATATCAACACGAGATGGAGTCGCTTGGAACAAAGGCTCGGACTCTTCCATTTTTCACAAATCGAATCGAACCAGGTCTGGTACCATAAAGTGGATACTATAGCTCTAGCACTCGTGAACGGTTAGCTCATGCCCTGTTGCTGAGAGATAAATATGACAGTCCGGTCTTGTACCTTTGTTCCACTACTGACTTGCTCATTTCAATCTATATCAACAGATTTGCCCTCAATCAATTTGGTGGCTGATTTATGTGCGCCGTGGCCACGCCATCGCTCGGTCAGTCTGAACGGGACATGCTGTGGCCCCAGTAAAATGGCACACAATAGCCTAGTTTATAGCCTTTATATAGTTTAAGAGAGTAATAATATAAACCTATAAGCACTGTTAGTTTGGACGTCTAACTCTTTATGGTTTACGAGAAATTGACCTCCAAAGTTTGACCAAAATTAGTAATTTACAGGGTTGTTTTTTTTTTCAACGGCAGAGAAGAGCGATTACCGGCAGGACGGCAATTGCTGGCAGAGCTTGTCGCCACTGGCAGAGCGACTGGCAGTCGATAGCAGAGAAAGTTAGAGTTCAATGATGAAATCCGTGGGTCATTATCTGTTGGAGTTAGTCTATGTACACTGTACACAGTCTGTTTAGCAGTCCGTTTATAAGTTTAAACACTGTGACAGTTATGACGGTCCATATATGGTTTTACACAGTCTGATTATAGGTGCACAATGTCATAGAGGTGTGTGGCACTCCGTTATAGGCGGCATAGTCTAAAGAGGTGCTTCATATATACAGAATCATACCTCCTACAACCCGCTTAAAGCCATATTTAAGAGTCAATGAGTCATTAAGAAGGACAACAAAAAATCAGAGGGACAGTTCTATGGCCAGTATGCTTCGCGGTGTGTTTACAGATGTTGTAAGTCAAATCGATGAGTGCCGTCCTACAACCGTCGTCCAAAAACAGAAAAGCGGCGCCCAAAAGGACCGTAACTGGCCCACACAGAAACACCTAAACCATTCCAACAACGGAAACAGTCTGCCTTAAAGTTTGGGCGGTCTTCCCAATCGGGTGCTCTGGCTTCCAGAAAAAGACCTACGGTAAGAAGCTGCTGCCTGACTCAGAGGCCTCGAAGGGCCTCCAACTCTGGAGACCCAGGGGGATGGAGATTTGCCTCCACTGCATCCTTTGAGTCATTCATTCTTGAACCCTCCCAGAGTGAACCAAACAGCTTCTGCAAGGCGAGCATAGGTTGAAGCATGAAAACAAGGTATTCGTTCTTTTTTTAGGCGCTAAGTAACAGACTGACACAGTAATACCGCAACACGTTGTCACGTTTGAGTACATAGATAATAAATATATTTTTTTCAATATTTTTCATATTTTATATATATATATTTTTTTTAAAAAAATAATTATCAAGAGGCTGTAAGAATGCTATGGTCGCTTATAAAATAGTTTAAAAGCATTTTGTAGTAACTGCGCCGCAGACGATTTTTTTTTTTGACTCATTTTTTTACCGTATTTTTTTGGTAGGGACTAAGTTAGAAATATCCATTGCCGGCAGACCGGCAATTACCGGCAGCAAAGGGTCATTGCCAGTAGCAATCGCAACCTTGGTAATTTAGTTTTCTAAATTAATTTACTAGTTACTTTAGTTTACTATCCTAAATTACTTTAAAGTACTCTAAATTGCTTTAAATTACTTCAAATAAGTAAGCTAAATTACTCGAAATTACTTTAAATTACTCATTTAAATTACCTAGTAAATTACTCAAACTTGCAGGGTTTATTTACACTGTCTGTGTTGAGTTGAAGTACAGGTAGCTGTCGGGGTACCATGCCGCATATTGGGCCACGGGCTTGGCCGGGCTTGTGTCACGTACGCGTATTGTGCGCATGCAGCGAATAATCGCCGCACCAAGCGATTATCGCACGGACATATTGTTTTGTCATTTCTGTGTGTATCATGCGAGATTGGATTCATTGCTTTGTTTTTGGATTGAGAGTATTACTATTACTTTTATAGACTTCTCCGGGAGCTGTACAGACTTAGGCACAGACCATAGAGACTTACCTATCATGACACCTTGACATACACTTCCATCTTACCTTAGTTCTGTGGTTAACAGCCTACAGTGCTTGCTGTTGCTGTGTTGCAGTTCAAGATGTTTCCTCACCTTCTCTCTCAGAGTCTGTGACTAAGGACCGCTCCTCTTCTCTTAAAGCAGCCTCAGGGCATTCTTTTGTTCTTCGCAACGCATCTGTTTGCGCAGCCTGGTCGTTTTAATCATATCATCGCTTTCGTGATAGAAACCCTCCTAGCAGTTGTGTACTCAGCTACTAGATGAATCTTGACGAGTTTGTTTCTATAGACAAGGTGAACGATCTACTGTTTATGCACATCAGATGCTCAGAGGCGCTGTTGTACAAGGTCGTTCAAGCTGTCTCTTTTCCTTTATAACCAGATTCCGTCTGAAGCCGCAATGCTTCATAGACTGTAGTCCACCCGACTCCTTCTCCTTCTACAGATTAGGGGAAGACCCCCTCCAGAACCAGTTTTCCACTTCTGCTTGCATCTGATATGCACAAACAGTAGATCGTTCACCTTGTCCATAGAAGCAAACTCATCAAGATTCATCTAGCAGCTGAGTACACAACTGCTACGAGGGTTTCTATCATGAAAGCGAGGACATGATTGAAATAACCAGGCTACGTAAACAGATGCGTTGCAAAGAACAGAAGAATGCCCTGAGGGCTGCTTTAAGAGAAGAGGAGCGGTCCTCAGTCACAGAGAGAGAAGGTGAGGAAACATCTTGAACTACAACACAGCAACAGCAAGCACTGTAGGCTGTTGACCGCAGAACTAAGGTAAGGTGGAGGTGTGTGTCAAGGTGTCATGACAGGTAAGTCTCTATGGTCTGTGCCCAAGTCTGTACAGCTCCTGGAAAAGTCTGTAAAAGTAATAGTAATACTTTCAATCCGAAAGCAAAGCAATGAATCCAATCTCGCATGCTATCTAAAACACGATATGCACAGAAATGACAAAACAATATGTCCGCGCGATAATCGCTCGGCGCGGCGATTATTCGCTGCATACGCACAACACACGTATCTAATACTCTCAATCCGAAAGCAAAGCAATGAATCCAATCTCGTGTGCTATCCGGTGCTATCCAAAGCACAATACGCACAGAAATGACAAAACAATATGTCTGCGCAATAATCGCTTGGCGCGGCGATTATTCGCTGCATGTGCGCAACATGTGTACGTGATACAAGCCCGGCCAAGCCCACGGCCCAATGCATGGCATGGTACTCCGACGGCTACCTGTACTTCAACTCCCCCCCTCGATCGTATTGCCGAAGTAAAAGCAAAACGTTGCAGAAAAAATATGCAAGGCAATGCAAGCGATACGACTCAGGACAAATTTTAGTCCAGCAAAGACAACAATAAAAATAAAAACAGCTGCATGCTCTAACAGTGAGCTACAACGAAAAGAACGATTGCATGCTCTACCGATTGAGGTAGGAAGTCAAAAAGTTTCGTCAAAAGCAAAGACTTCTTGTATGTAACAGTTATGTCATCAATCCAATCTGTTTTGATCTCCCCCTCACTCTGTCCTCTTTTAGAAAAGAAAACCAGAAGTTTGTACTACAAATCAATTCAGTCCGAAAAGGAAACAGACTTATGAAATCAATCAAAATATGATGAACTCCTGAATGCAGATGAGAAAATCTAGATTGATGAATGAATGAATGAATCAATGAATAAACGAATAAAAATAACTTGTATTGAATGAGATGAATCAGTCAGAGTGCAGAAGTGATGACAGATGACTTACGTGCATCACCTACTTTCCTTTTGCAGAATTAAAGCAAACTAAAATTCAAATCGGTCGATAAAAAGAAAAAGAAAGTTGAATGTTATTGAACGTCTTTTCTTTCTAATCTTTATCACGCTGCACTTTCTTCTTTTCTTCCTTTGTCTGTTTTCTGCTATCAACATGCATATGTGAGAAGAAAACCTTTCACAAAAAGAAAAGAAGTGAAACAATCATCAAAAGGTGATTCAGAAAGGACACTGTTCAGCTAGAACAAAGAACAATCCGAGAAATGAAAACGGATCACAAATCGTACAGTCGAGTCAAATACATCATACAGACTGCACATCTTTGAAAAAAAAATAAGATGCAGTGAATTCTATGCAGTGAATCCAGAAGAAAAACAGAACTGCCGAATGAAAGCAAAAATGAAGGATGCACTTTTATTTCTATCTTTCCGTTCCAGTTCCTTCTGTATGATGTGTCCTCTCTCTCTTCCCCATCTCTCCCCCCCTCTCTCTTCAATCTGCCCCATTCCCTCATGTTCTTGTGATTCCTTCTCAATTTACTGCTCAGGTTTACTTGTTTGAAAAGAGAAGAGAAAAGCAAGAACTGTAAAGAGAAGGAGGAGAGAGAGACAGAAAGAGAGAGCGATAAACGGTGGAACAAAGAGAAAACGCAAAAGAAAGCAATTTTGCTGTATCTCAAAAAGAAATTTTCACCAAGCACGCTGAAACTTCAGGCAACGCAAAAAGAATAAAGAAGAGAAAAAAAAACCTTCAAGTTTTTAATTGTTAAATCATTTCGTTCTTTTCTTTCCTCCTAGCCCTCTTTCTTCAGCACCCCTGCTCCTCCCCCCATTCTTTTCTCATTTCATTAGTCAAACGATGATCAAGAAAGAGAAAAGACAAGAAGAGCGTCAGAGAGCAAAGAAAGAAAGAGCGAAAGATGCCAGAAAGAAAAGAAAAAGAGAAAAGAAATCAAACAAAAAGAAGAGTAAGACTCTAAATAAAAAGTGATGAGAGAACGAAACATCGGCTACTCAAAAACGCAGTCATCTTCCGCTAACGCCGCAACAAGTTACACAAAGACTAGATGCTCACACTCACACAGTACAAAAAGAAAAACAGTTTGAGAAGAGAGGTCTCAAAAATGAATGAAAAGAAAATAATTGGACGTTTACACACATCCATGTTTGTTTTCTTGTTCTCCTGCGTTGGGAAAGCGGATTCAAGTGGAATTCTTTTCCTTCCTTCTTTTCAAGCAGGGATCTGCTGCTCCATCATCTCAGTCCTTATATGTATTCATCCCCTCCCCGGCCATCCGTTGCTGACAAGGTGGAAAAGGGATATTCACAAATCGACTGATTTGGATCTAAGGATGAGTGCAGAAGCTTAAGGCACTTGAAGTCCCCACAAAGCCTAGAAGTCATCGAGTCCATCCGTTCACAAAACCCAGAAAACACAGCCAGACGAAATCGATACAACCAGGTACAGTATGCAAGGCAAGCACACCGCTCTGAAAGGTATGGCTACTGCCTCATGAATCGTCTTCATTCAATAGAATGTGGCCCGGCGACAAACTCATAAACATGGGTGGGCAGCCCCCGACACAGTGTACATCTCAATCCTAACATGACTTATTTGTATATTAGAGCACATCCAGGCACTCACAAATCAAGAACCGTCCTATTCTCACTCAGGACGTCCATCTGGCATAGGCGAGAGGCACAGGCGAAACGGCAAACTCCGCACTGCACACAGAACAAAGGTCCTGGACCACGATCAGAACTCTTTTCTTCTCCCTCTGAAAGACTTCATGCAGGATGAGATGACAAGCAAACAAAACTGTCATAGTGCAGACCTGTCTCCTGGTTTGTTCAGTTACCACTCATAAGTAGAATGGAATGTTAAAAACCAGGAAGAGACAACACAGGCTGCTCACAGTGTCAACTAAGGCACGCAAAGAACCATGAAGGAGAGAGACAGGACAGATCAACACACTACGGGAGGTCATTTGCAAGGTTTTCTTTCACTTGCAAAACAGACTCCAATCCCAACAAGGAAGCTGCACTTGAGAGATCCACAGAGATACCTCTGTCAGTCATTCTTGACTGCTCAGAGGCGCTGTTGCAGAAGGTCGTCCAAGCCGTCTCCGTTCCTTGACAACCAGATTCCGTCTGAAGCCGCAATGCTTCATGGACTGTAATCCACCCGAGTCCTTCTCCTTCTATAGATTAGGTGAAGACCCTTTCCAGAACCAGTTTTCCACTCCTGCTTGTATCTGATATGCACAAACAGTAGATCGTCCACCTTGTCCATAGAAGCAAACTCGTCAAGATTCATCTAACAGCTGAGTACACAACTGGTAGAAGGGTTTCTATCATGAAAGCGAGGACATGATTAAAACGACCAGGCTGTGCAAACAGATACGTTACGAAGAACAGAGGAATGCCCTGAGGCTGCTTTAAGAGAAGAGGAGCGGTTCTCAGTCACAGAGAGAGAAGGACCCCCTGGTGAGGAAACATCTTGAACTGCAACACAGTAACAGCAAGCACTGTAGGCTGTTGACCGCAGAACTAAGGTAAGGTGGAGGTATGTGTCAAGGTGTCATGATAGGTAAGTCTCTGTGGTCTGTGCCCAAGTCTGGACAGAACCTGGAGAAGTCTGTAAAAGTAATAGTAATACTCTCAATCCGAAAGCAAAGCAATGAATCCAATCTCGCATGCTATCTAAAGCATGATATGCACAGAAATGATAAAACAATACGTCCGCGCGATAATCGCTCAGCGCGGCGATTATTCGCTACATGTGCACAACATGTGTACATGACAGAAGCTCGGCCAAGCCCGTGGCCCAATGCGCGGCACGGTATCCCGACGGCTACCTGTACTTCAACTTGTTGACTTGCCAACGTTAGACGTCTAATCCAGTGTCTAATTATAGGCTGATAACGATGATATATGATGATAATCAAAGAAAATAGAATAAAATGGAATAGGAGTCAGACTAGGACTCGGATTATGTCTCAAAGATTGGCCTCCAGCATAAAAGTTTTGTAGATTGATTCGTCTATTATAGTTTATTGATTGATTAGAATCATCGGATTGATTGATTGGTAACCATTGGTTGATTAATTTCTTAAATTTGAAATTTCTAGACTAATGTTCTCACTAAGCGTCTGTAAAATTATATAAAATAATGTAAAATGGAAGTAAAGAGGTCAAAAATAGTTGAAATGTAGATGACCGTATCATGATGGGCATCGCACCGTTGTAGGGCGCCATGCAGGTAGCAGGCGCGGACCAAAGGCGCACCACGGGTATAGCGGGCGTGGACGGAGGCGCGGACGTGCACAGCAAGCAAGGCTCCAATCGATGCATATATGGACAGACGGACACAAATCGATACAATAATTGTATGCACGCACAAGCACGCACAGCTAAATGAATACAGCAAGAAGCATTGGACTCTTTACATGAAGGATCAGCAGAAAGGTACAACTAGCCTGAGTGACAGATCCTCTGAACATGAAGTCATGATCATGTGAAGCCTCTGCATACAGTCTCTGTAGCTCCTTCTTCTGCTGGTGCTCCCAGGCGGGCATTGCAAAACAAACGAACCAAAATGACTCAACCTCTCTCTCTCACACTTCCAGATGATTTCTTCAAACCACTTACTGCTGAGACCGTCTACTCGATATGGAAAGAGGATGTCACATATTCCAAAAAGACGTTCGCACAGTTTGATGCACTGTCGGATTCTCAGAAACCTAGCTCAGAAACTGAAAGAGGAAGCGTGGGTTCTCTATAAGGCCTTAAAGAACCACCTAAAGGTTGCCTGGCCCAATGGGCAAAAGCTCTCTCAGGTCAGAAAGGATTTCCTGGACAGGAAGTATAAGGTGAACGCAACTGCAGACGTTCCAGCCCACCAGCTTGAGGATTTGCCTCGTTTTCTTAAACTTTAAGACATGTGAAAAGCCTTGAATAAGTTGGAGAAGAAAGAGAAAGAGTTGAGAAGGGAAACGGAGCTTAAAGCAGAAAGGCTTGCACAGACGGCGTTCCCAAACATCGACCAACTTGTGACCACATGGAAAGACATCAAGAAGGAGATCCGAGACCGGAATGTCAACCTGAATTCCGAACAGCAGTCAATGCAAGTTTGGGAAGTTATGCAAAAGATCCAGAGAGAAGGCCTCGAAGTAGAACGGCACCTCCGATGAAATCTTGATGAGTCTGATCACGATAACATCGACAAGCTTCTTTCTGGTCTGGAAGAGCTTGCAAAAAAGAACAGATCGGTGGAAAGCTAGGTGGAAGGACTTAGTAGGCAAGTGCTGATACACAGTCAGGTAGAACAGTCCACTGTAGTCAAGGGCCCTCATATGAAAGAAGAATTCATGGGGTATGTTGGGCCAGGTGGCACGCCGCGGAGGGAGAAGCGGTGCAAAACCTGTGGGAAAAAAAGTGGGTACAACAAGGGGGACGTATGTCCAGGCCCATGTTCATATTGCTACCTCCTAGGGCATATAGTCGAAAACTGTTACGACCTGCACCCAGAAAAGAGACCGCAGAAGCAAACAAACAGAAATACCCAAAAGAGGGGCGGCCATAGTATGGCAGCTCATGTCATTCCAGTTGATAGCATATGGAGAGTGCAAAATAGGATCACAGTCATGGACCAACTAATATAAAAGCAGCCATGCCACCACCAAGCAAAGAAAAAGAGTGGTTCTATGAATGTCATTGAAGGGGGAGTTGAAATGTAGATGACCGTATCATGATGGCCGTCGTACCGTTCTAGGGCGCCATGCAGGTAGCAGGCGCGGACCGAGGGCACACTGCAGGTAGCGGATGTGGATGGAGGCGTGGGCACGCACAACAAGCAAGGCTCCGATCGATGCATGCATGGACAGACGGACATAAATCGATACAATTGCATGCACACATAAGTATGCACAGATGAATACAGCAAGAAGCATTGGACTCTCTGCATGAAGGATCAGAAAGGTACAACTAGCCTGAGTGACAGACCCTTTGAACATGAAGTCATGATCATGTGAAGCCTCTGTATACAGTCTCCATAGCTCCTTCTTCTGCTAAAATCATGTTAAAAAACAAAAAGCGGAAAATTGACAGAGTCCGATAGACTGTTATTACTTCTAAACTATAATCTAGACTATAATTTAATATAAAACATTTTTTTATTCAACATAAAAGCATAACATCTTTAGATGGTGCCGAAATTCGGCGGCCAAATTATGTAGAAAAAAACTTTCAAATTATGATTGATCAGAACTGTTTTTTGTTTGAAGGTGGACAAACTTAATTAACAAACCTCTGAGAAAACTAGAGAAAACTGGTAAAAGTCAGCTTATAAACCAGTTTCAAGGGGAGGAGTTTCATAGATATACATGCATAGCTAGTTGCTTTAAAGTATAGAAACATCTAGACATAGCTAGTAATAGCTAGAAGCCAAGTCTTACTAGGTCTTAGATCTTCGATCGTCTATATATGCATGAGAGTGTATGATACGCTTACAATGCTTTTAACAAATTATAGTAAATTTTCTGACGGTTCTAGTAAATTATAATATACAGTGACATGCAGTGTGAATGTTAACTTGATAAAATGGATGATCGGGGTTTTTATTATGCATGCCGCGTCTCCATATATGAGGGGCGGATCAATTAAGCCTGACAAAAAGGATCGGAACCTAGATCGGAACTAATCGGAACTAAGATCTTCATCAAAGGATCGGAA
>JAHBMJ010002731.1:0-16663 GCA_018398765.1 Chromera velia
AGCAAGAGAACAGTTGTAGTCAAGAGAGCCTCTCTGTGGGCGCATAGGAAGGGGGGAAGGGAAGTGAGGGAAGGAAGGACTCTTGTGGTCCCCCTTGCTGCCTCTGCGAGCCTAGACCGACTAAAAAAAGTCAGAAAAACGGAAGTGTACAAAGCGAGAACAGCTGGGGTGCCGCTGGCGAGAAAGTGGCTCGGGAAAAAAGTAGGCACGCACGCGCTGCGAAAAGGGCCCATGGAGTACCTCCATACCTCAAGGCACTTTCCGAAGTTTGAAGTGGCCCAAAGAGCACGGTGCGTTTAGTATCGTTTAATCGACTTTTCTGTACTTGTGCTCATTCTTCGTGTTTCCGCGTGTTTCTCTTTTCAAACTAAACGAACAAACTGGATTGCATTTTCTGAAACGCTTGAAAGACAACAGTGACACAGGTCTCTGCATTTTTGTTGTTGTGTGCAGGTCAAAGGCGGAAAAGGGGGGTAATGGCAGGGGGGGGACAGTGAATGATAAGTATGTTTCAGAGTTTATCCCCTACCTCGATACCAAGTGCGCGGCGGCCGTTTACGGTCAGCAAGGATCTGTTTGGCCAAAGATTCTTGAACCGCGTTTGTCAACCCCTGCCTTCCTGGACTCCATCATTCCTGGTCTGGATGGTCTTCTAGGTAAGTCCTTTCTTTCTTTCTTTCTTTCTTTCTTTCTTTCTCTAGTTTTTTTTTCTTTCTTGAAGTTCCTTCTTTCTTTCTTTCCTTCTTTTTTTCTTTCTTTCTTTCTTTCTTTTCTTTCTTTCTTTTCTTACTTTATTTCTTTCTTCCTTCCTTCCTTCCTTCCTCCCCTCTCCTTTTTAGTATTGACTGCTCCCCTTTCCTCTGTTTTTCTATGTATGCAGGCACAGATGTGGCCCGAGTACTCCAAAAGAACCTCGTCGTCCGTGTTTTGGACCGCGCCTCGGTAATCCCTGACGATGTGAAGACTTACGTCATGCAAAAGGTCCGTCTCCTACCGGCTGCCTTCTTCACCTGTGTGACTCATAACCTGCAAGCAAGCAAGTACCGGGGATACAATGAAGTCCCTTGCCTGTCTGTGTGTTTTGCGATTTTTCTCTGATCGGTCAGGTCCCTCTCTGCCTGTGTGTGGGTTCGTTTCTCAGTCCCTTGCCTGTCTGTGCGTTTTACGATTTTTCTCTGATCGGTCAGGTCCCTCCCTGCCTGTGCCTCGCATCAAGAAAAGCTGGGCGGGTCATTCGCCGGAGGTCGAATAGAGGGGCACTGGGGCAGCGGAGGAGCCTGACTGACCGGAAGGCAGAGGCAGAGCAGGGCCCAACTTCCCAGAGAGGAGGCCTGTGTGGCTCAAAACCTGCAAGCAAGCAAGTGTCGGGGACACAATGAAGTCGCATCAAGAAAAGCTGGGCAGGTCATTCGCCGGAGGTCGAATAGAGGGGCACTGGGGCAGCGGAGGAGCCTGACTGACCGGAAGGCAGAGGCAGAGCAGGGCCTAACTTCCCAGAGAGGAGGCCTGTGTGGCTCAAAACCTGCAAGCAAGCAAGTATCGGGGACACAATGAAGTCGCATCAAGAAAAGCTGGGCGGGTCATTCGCCGGAGGTCGAATAGAGGGGCACTGGGGCAGCGGGGGAGCCTGACTGACCGGAAGGCAGAGGCAGAGCAGGGCCCAACTTCCCAGAGAGGAGGCCTGTGTGGCTCAAAACCTGCAAGCAAGCAAGTATCGGGGACACAATGAAGTCGCATCAAGAAAAGCTGGGTGGGTCATTCGCCGGAGAGAGTCAGAGCTGCAAAGTCGGCGATGCAGTCTCCTCATTGTTGCTGAGAAAATGTCAAGGGCGGACTGATCTCCCCCAAGGAGGGTCCAGCGAAGCTGCCCTATTGCAGCTGGGTAGCCGACACCCCCCCCCACGATGCCATACAGAGAGTCTTCCCCCACTCGTCCCCTATCCGGAGCCCCACTGACCTCGGAGGAGGCCTGACGGGACCTGGCCAAATCCTGAAAAGCCAGAAAACCGAAAGTGGAGTCCTGGTCCCTCGGGACGCCTCCGGACGTCAAACCGACGACGGTTCCCAACTCAGGGACGTGTCCGGAGGCGAACGGTGTGCGATTTTCCTCTGCCGAGAGGGTCTTTGGGAGGGCGACCATTTTTCAGATCGTGGTTCCGATCCTAGACTGGGTTATTCTATGTCCGACTGTCTTGATTTCTTTTCACCTTCCGAGCTAGTCGCCTTTTTTGTGGCGCTCTCCGTAAATGTCTCGATCCGACACACATACAGCGCGCCCAGGGCAGCGCCCACGAACTCTGCAGGAATTAAGTCTGACCTGCCGCCCACCGTGGAGTCATGGCGATATACGTGCGGGTCAAATAATGTCAAAAGTTTTGCGGGGGCGACCTCTATAAGACAAAACGGCGACAGTGCTCTAAGGCACCACTAATGACTAATCATTAGTACTAAGTAGCCATGCATGTATATGCAAAGACCCCGAGGCCTCAGCCAGGCAGGGTGAGCGACCCTCGCGAGATAAAAACATAAAGGAGGGTAGACTCATGCAGGAGATCCAACATAAACCGACGTGAATCAAAAACGTGAAGGGGAGTAGACTTATGCAGGAGATCCGACATGAACTGACGTAAATCACACTTTTTTTCTATCTCTACAAATCACAATAAATCGCAAGCCGATATAAGCCGATATTTGCATAAGTCGTAATGGATCATTCTTCTTTTTTAATATTTCTTTGAGAATTGATGTAAGATCTTATGAGATCTAGCTAGTATAAGATTTAATAATCAGTACTAATCAGATCCCCAAAGATCACTCGGGCTCGGAACCCACAATGACACCCACAATGGCCCCACATTACTTTTTCAAGCTACGTTAATTTTACAGAGAAAAAACAAAAAAAAAATAAAAAAGAGGTAAAAGAGAAGGGAGAGTAACGGAAACGCTAAATGCCAATTGCCCTTTCACTGTAGGCTCTAGTGTAGATTTCAGACAATTTTCGATCATGTAAACTTTTTTTTACTTCTTTTGCAACATATTGTAACAAAACACTGGGCCGATGCCCTTTTGCATACGCAGTCATTAAAAAACCCTATGATTCCTTGCGCAGAATCAATCAATCAATCAATTGCACACACATATCACACACATACACACACACACACACACACACACACACACAGAGAGAGAGAGAGAGAGAGAGAGAGAGACAGACAGACAGACAGACAGACAGACACAGACAGACAGACAGACACAGACAGACAGACAGACAGACACAGACAGACAGACAGACAGACAGACAGACACAGACAGACAGACAGACTATGTGTTTCTTCTCCTCCCTTCTTTTCTTCATGACAGACTATATGTTTCTTCTTCTCCCTTCTTTTCTTCATGAACACAACAGACAAAAAGAAAGAAAGAACAAAGACAAAAGAACAGCACCAACAATCAAACAGACAGACAGACAGACAGACAGACAGACTATATGTTTCAGACAGACAGACAGACTATATCGAATTTTCTTTCCCTTTTTCTCAGACAGACAGACAGACAGACAGGGACAGAGACAGACACAGACATCTGACGCAAGCAAGCTTGCGAACGGCCCCGGAAAGCAAGAAAAATCAGAACTGCACGATTGACGCACGCCGGCCAGCCGACCGGGCGGTCGATCGCGCCGACCCCCCCCGCCCCGCGGGAAAAGCCGCGGAACTCCCCCCCCCCGGGAAAAAAGCCCGGGGGTAAAATCGGGTCTGGAACCCATCTGACGCACGCATGGCGCCGGGTTCACGCTTTTCTGGGCCAGAGACAGACAGACAGACAGACAGACAGACACACACACACATACACACACACACACACACACACACACACACACACACACGGAGAGAGAGAGAGAGAGAGAGAGAGAGACAGAAAGATAGAAAGAAAGAAAGAAAGAAAGAAAGAAAGACAGAAAGAAAGAGAGAGAGAGAGAGAGAGAGAGAGAGAGAGAAAGAAAGATAGAAAGAAAGAAAGACAGAAAGAAAGAGAGAGAGAGAGAGAGAGAGAGAGAAAGAAAAGCAAACTTCATGGGATTTTAGTGCAAAAAAATGGATGCACACGGCGGACATGTGGTCTCTCGAAAGGCTTCATGGACAGACGTGGTAAGGATCGAAAAATAAGGCCGCATTGAAATGAACAAAAAAAAACACAATCACACATCTTCTTCTGATCACTTCGTCAACACTTTTCGGTTGCTTGATGGGACTTGATGGTTCCTTGTGCACTATCATGCAATCAAAACCGGTGGGCCTTCGCCCCGTCACAAACCTCCATGCATCCCGCCATCCCTTTCTTGATGGCTTCTATTGGCCATTCGTACTTTTGTGACCAGATGTCCACAGTCCTACATGTGAAAGGCCGTGAGAATTTGCCGTCTCTATAACCCCCCCAAGGTCCCAGCAGAGGTCCCACGAGAGAATCTACAGCACCCTCCTCTGTCGGGAGGGGAAAGTGAAGCATCACCTCATCTGCCGAGGGGTTCAGGGCCTCCGTGCGCATCCTCTCCAGGGTGGCGGCGTCCAAGGGCCCACCCACCTGGACCACGTGGGGCGTCGCCCTCCCCGTCAGCTGGGCCGCCCGGACCCAAAAGTTTCCGTCCACCACCCTGACTCCCAAAGAGAACAGATGGTCTATGCTTACCTGCACGTGCTCACATACACAGACACAGAGTTGCGTTCTTGTACGTTGTGTTTGCTTAACTTCCGAGACACATGAAGTGTGGAAGTCCTTCATACTGGGAGGAATTCAAACACTTCTAGCGAGCTCCCATGACGATGAGTGATTCAATACCCTTGCTGTCTCTCACATCTGTCCTCCCCTCAGATTCCGATTGCCGAACTTCCTCCCCCCTCTCTCTATTGGCCCAACTGACGGACTGACTGACCTGCCCAACCCCGATCATTCCTCCTCCAAAGTCCAGTCGGATCGCACGTCCCGTCTCCTTCGCGACAGCCGCCATGACCTTCAGGGCAGCGTCGAGGGCGGCGGGGGTAGAGAAGGCCTGGATGGGAAGGGGGGCCAGAGAGACGGTGCGCACGGACGGGGCGTAGTGCTGCTGGGGATTGGGGGCTCCGTATCGGGAGACGGCAAAAAAGGCCTTTGTGTGTGTGCCTGCACGTTTCTCAGCAGCCACAAAGCAATCGAGGGAGCAAGTGCTGCGTTGGAAATATAAACAGGGTGCATGGGCCGGTACTGATGGAACTTTTTACTGTAGAAGGAATTTCAAACAGGGAGGGAGGGAAGCAGGATTTAGGGAACATAAAACGGCCAAAACTTCTATGGTGCACATTCAACATTACTCTGGGATTTTGCAACTTTTTTTCACCCCATTCTCTCTCTCTCTCTCTCTCTGTGTGTGTGTGTGTGTGTGTGTCTGTTTGTGTTGGTGAACTTACCTTCAATGCAAGTGGCGTGGAAGGTGACGACTTTCTTGGGCAGGAACTCAGGGTGTCCGAATCTGCGCATGCGAACATGGCCACACAGAAAGAATTCCAAGTGAATCCAAGAGTACAAAGCTAGGAGGATGGAGGGGAAGAAGGAGAAAGAGGCATTCATGAGATGGGAAGAAGGGGCCGATGGATCTCTTGGGGAGATGCTTCGCGAAAAATTCATGCCTTCCTGTCCTTACAGCTTTCCATCATCACTTAAATGTTCCCCCACCGTCCCCCTTCCCTTTTCTCGCCCTTGGCTTCATCCCACCCATCATCCTCTTCTGCCTCGCCTCTTCTTTCTTTCGCGACTCCAGAGTGCAGTTCGCCCTTTCATTCGTCCAAAGGGATAGGGGCTTTGTCTACATGACTTTCTGTCTGTCTGTGCGTGTTTCTGTCTGTCTGTCTGTCTGTCTGTCTGTCTGTCTATCTGTGCGTGTTTCTGCGGCTGAGCCTCTCTCTGGGGTTGTCAGGAGAGAGATGAAATATCCGTTGATTGAAAGGACAGAAAGAGACGTACGCAGCGTATTGCTGTCCAGGCAAAATATCCACGATCAGCAGATTTTGAAGCCTTTCCTTCATAGCTTCCCTGTCAGCCTCTGTGACTGCAGAAGAGCCTCTGGAAACGTTCGGAACAACCTGCAACTCCCCTGCTTCCAGCGTTGTGGGTGCGGGACCCTCTCGTGCACTCCCTCTGCTCTCACCAACAACTTCGGACACCTCGCCCCCCCCTCCCTGAACACCCACGCCCTTCCCCTCTGCCTCCCATGTCGTTGTGTTGGCATTCGCCCCCCCCATTCCCGACCCCTCCCAGGAGCTTCCCCCGACACTCTCAGGGAGAGCGAGCAGGGCCTCCAGGCGTCTCTGCTCGAAGACCTGAAACGAAACAAGGGGAAGGGAGAGATGAAATGAACCACACAGATATTCTCAATGAATGAATGAATGAATGCGTTGGATGAACGACGGAGGAGGAAACGGAAGGAAGGAATGAATAAGTGAATGAATGAATGAATGAATGAATGAATGAATGTGTTGGATGAACGAAGGAGGAGGAAACGGGAGGAAGGAAGGAAGGAAGGAAGGAAGGACGGACGGACGGACGGACGGACGGAAGGAAGAGAGTAAGAAAAGAGCGGTAGAGAAAGGAAGAGAGCTGCACACACGGATGGAAGAAAGACGCATGGATGAAGAGGCGAAGGAGTGGAAAGAGTGTCGCTTGTGATGCCTCTGCAGCCTGCCAGCGTACACACTGCAATGCTGGACGACGTGCCCCTTCAACTTTGGTGTAGTCGTCTCTCTGCGCAAACACCCCACATGCTCTATGTCCCGGCTGACGTCACTGCCTGTCTGCCAGTCTACCAGTCTTTCTGACTAACATTTTCTTGAGCCTTGCGCCCGAAGACCCTCTGATCCCACTCAAGAGTTTCTCGAAATTCCGACGCCACGGCTTCGAAGAAGGAGATGGTCTGGGGGGCAGGCCTGTGGACAGCAGGATAAGCAGTTGTCATCAGAGACGGTTGTTCCATTTTGGTGAGTAAGGAGAACGCGAGAGAAAGCTGAGCCGAGAAAGCACTGGGAGAAGGAACGGAAAACAAAACGAAGAGAGGAAAGAAAGAGGGTACCAAATCAGGAGGAAGAAGGAAGGATCGGAAGTGGAAAGCGCACAGGAATCCAAAAGGAGGAAAAGGAGGCACGTGAAGGTGGATTAGAAGGGGAAAAAAACCACAGCAATATGAGGAGAGAAGAAAGAGAAGAGGTGGAAGAAAAAGAAAGGAGAGAAAAAAATAAAATGAATGCAGGAAGGGACGGGGAAACGCAGGAATACAGGAAGGAACGATTTGCATTAGAAGGGGGGTAACCAAAGAACACGTTGGTACTCCTCTCAGATAGATAAAAAGGCAGGTAGACTGAAGGCTTGCCCTACAGACGTACTGTGCATTTCTGTCCCTTCTGCCTCCTTTTTTTTTATCAGGCAGATTGTCAAACCGACAGACAAAAACAAAAAAAAAAGCACTCAGAGACGCTATGGTATTAGCAGACAGAGAAATAAACGAAAGATCAGCCCGCTCCCCTCCCACCTCGCGAAGAAGAGTCCGTAGTTCAAATACGCCTTTCCTGGATCGTCCGTATCCAAGTACGACTCCCGTGAAATGTACAGGTGCGCTTTTGGGTTCTTGGGGACAAGGGCTCTGATCGGGTGTTGGTAGAAGAAGACATCGCTGTCGGACACCAGGGCACCCCGGCCACTCCGAAGGATGTCCAGCGTCACGGCTGTCTTGGCAACTCCAATTTGGCACCTGGCGGATGAGGTCTTCTGCTGCTCCATGCACCATTTACCAGTGTTGCTTGCGTGGACGGACACACTTGGGATGCCGCGAAGCCTGCATCGGTCTACGCAGGCCGAATCCAGGCAGACGATGAGGATATCCCGCTTCTTTACTCCCAGATGCTCGAGTGACTCCACAAAGGTGACCGCGGCCTCCCAATGCTTCAGGTCAGCAAAGGAAACGAACACGACGGGCCCAGAGTCCCCGGAAAGGGAAAGGCTCTTCAGGGCAGAGAGATCCCCACTAACTTTGTCCGGGGAGAATTGAGAGGAGAACTGTAAGAGCGACTCGGAGACAGCGCCTTGCGCTAGAGACTCACCAACAGGTAGCACAATCCAGAAGAAGAGGGCCAAAATGGTCACCAACATCCACCCTGAAGCGGACACAACGACTGGCAACACAATGGAGACGGGAAGCAAAAGATAAGCTCAGTCAAGCACGTAAGAAGATCGATAGGGCATGCGCGAGCAGTTTTCTTGTCCGGTAACAGATTCAAAAGACCTGGTGTGTAACCCATGTGCGGTTTCGCGGACCGTTAGTTGAACTCTTGAATGAACGACCATGAACGACCACCGCGAAAAAGATTCAATATGCTTCAAAATGTTTCAACAACAGATGATGGCATATCTGACGTCCATGCATGCAATGCCTGACACGCGGCGCGATGGCCAGATTTTTTTTTTTTTTTTTGAGAACAAATTTTATGTAGGGTTTATTCATGCATGAAGTCTGAATTCCTAGTCTGCGTTGAATTAATTTCTAGGTCGTTTAAGCCTAGTCGCCCTCCTCAGCGGGGGCCTGTACACCCGCCAGTCCCCCTGCTGACGCCAACGACATTCCTCCCTTCTTCCACTGCCCAGGTCTTCTTTCTCTTGCGCTCCTTATGCATGCGGACACTGCCCTGATTACTGTCATTTGGAGCTTTGCTTTAACCGCTTCTACAATCTTTTTAGGTCTTCCCCCACTTTTTTTGCTACCTTCTACATAATTCGTCGAATGACTGCCATAAACACCGGAGCCATCACTGCATCTATACAGTCGGTACTATCGGTAAAAAGTCTTGTCAATTCTTTTTGCACGCCCCCCTATGTTTTTACTTTTTCTCCTTCTCATGGTTTCTCAACGTCATCTCCATGTCCTGGTGAATATACGAATCTACATCATGGTCCACCATCTAGACATCAAACACCGTTTCTCTTTGCCTTAAAAAGAGTTCCCTCATCCCTAAATTTCCTTTAAAACCCTCTATTTTCCCCTCTTCCTCCCCATCCTCCTCATCCCCCCTTTTTCCCCTCCTAACCTTCGGTATCAGTCTCACTCTGTATCCAGTTTCCTCTAATAATTCTGTGAGTGCTTCTGCGAGCTCGTCATACCACAGGTGAATGAGGCCTCCGGTTAAACACTGTTCTGCATGCCTCACTGACTAGACCTCCCCACATCCATCACAAACTGATAGCGGGTTTGGAGCCTCCGCTAGAGCCTCCGTTCCATACCTCAAAGCCAAAGCATCTTAAAAAATCTCTTGAAACTACTTGAAACTCTTCCCGAGTAATGGCTAAGTCATCTTTCTCTCGGGGGAGCATGTTCAGCCAGGTACCTGCCTTCTCTTCTTTTTGTTTTTTCAACATGTGCATCTGCTGCACTTCTGCTTCTCCTTCTGCCGCTCTTCTTATCAACTCTTCATGTTCATTTTCAACCCACTGTTATCCACTGTTCTTTTCTTTTTTGTACTCTTCGATTGCATCTCTGACTGTCTTTCTATATAAAAGTCGACGGTAAGGCCTGACAGGTTCTCTTGCAGTGCTCTCTGCCATTCTCTGCATCCAAAACGTTCCTTCTTGTGACGTCCTATAAGGAGCTCCTCTCTCCTTTGCTTCTGTTAATGAGAGAATTCCTAGGCCGCCCACCCTCGTTGGCATCCCCACATCCTCCTTTCCCACTCTGTGACTTCCCTTCCTGCCAATGCTGGAAGAAACTTCTCTGTTAATACCTTTCAACCCCACCAATTTTTTCTGCTGCATATTTAATTATTATGGAGACACTCTCAATATGTATGTCTATTCTTGTTGCAAAGATCTGTAGAATGCTACATACGCCTCATGGGGGTGCTTCTCTACCACCTTTGCAAACCCTTCTACCATCTTCTGCCGCTTCTTTCTATTCCCCCGCTTTGAATGAATTCTTTCACAAATATTTCCTCTCTCCTTCTTCTGTCCCTACCCATGCTCCAAGATATCTTCTGCCTTCAGATGTTACGTTGATTTTTAAATTTTTCTCTTCCAACTTTCGCTTTACCCTCTCTTCCCACTCCTTTCCCCCCTTTACTATCATCCAGATTTTCCCGTCCTTTGCCACTAGGTACACTCCTTTCCTAGGTCCCAACTCTACTAGATCCAATAGCATCCAAAAGTCTATGCCCTCATCTGCCTCCCCCCTCTCTGTAGCAATGTCATCTGCATAAGAACTCAGTCTGTCCTTTAACCTCCTCCCAGCCGCTCACGCCCTTCTTTGTAGCTTTGCAAGGAGTGGTGCGATCGCGACCGCATATACTGTCATAGACAGTGGGTCTCCCTGAACCGTAAGCTTAGTCAAGCACGTAAGAAGATTGATAGGGCATGCGTCAGCAGTTTTCTTGTCCGGTAACAGATTCAAAAGACCTGGTGTGTAACCTATGTGCGGTTTCACGGACCGTTAGTTGAACTCTTGAATGAATGACCATGAACGACCACCGCGAAAAAGATTCAATATGCTTCAAAATGTTTCAACAACAGATGATGGCATATCTGACGTCCATGCATGCAATGCCTGACACGCGGCGCGATGGCCAGATTTTTTTTTTTTTTTTTGAGAACAAATTTTATGTAGGGTTTATTTATGCATGAAGTCTGAATTCCTAGTCTGCGTTGAATTAATTTCTAGGTCGTTTAAGCCCAGTCGCCTTCCTCAGCGGGGGCCTGTACACCCGCCAGTCTCCCTGCTGACGCCAACGACATTCCTCCCTTCTTCCACTGCCCAGGTCTTCTTTCTCTTGCGCTCCTTATGCATGCGGATCTTAACGTCATCTCCATGTCCTGGTGAATATACGAATTTACATTATGATCCACCATCTAGACATCAAACACCGTTTCTCTTTGCCTTGAAAGAGTTCCCTCATCCCTAAATTTCCTTTAAAACCCTCTATTTTCCCCAGGCCTCTTCCTCCCCATCCTCCTCATCCCCCCTTTTTCCCCTCCTAACCTTCGGTGTCAGTCTCACTCTGTATCCAGCTTCCTCTAATAATTCTGTGAGTGCTTCTGCAAGCTCGTCATACCACAGGTGAATGAGGCCTCCGGTTAAACACTGTTCTGCATGCCTCACTGATTAGACCTCTCCACATCCATGACAAACTGATAGCGGGTTTGGAGCCTCCGCTAGAGCCTCTGTTCCATACCTTAAAGCCAAAGCATCTTGAAAAATCTCTTGAAACTACTTGAAACTCTTCCCGAGTAATGGCTAAGTCATCTTTCTCTCGGGGGAACATGTTCAGCCAGGTACCTGCCTTCCCTTCTTTTTGTCTTTTCAACATGTGCATCTGCTGCACTTCTGTTTCTCCTTCTGCCGCTCTTCTTATCAACTCTTCATGTTCATTTTCAACCCACTGTTATCCACTGTTCTTTTCTTTTTTGTACTCTTCGATTGCATCTCTGACTGTCTTTCTATATAAAAGTCGACGGTAAGGCCTGACAGGTTCTCCTGCAGTGCTCTCTGCCGCTCTCTGCATCCAAAACGTTCCTTCTTATAACATCCTATAACTTAAAGGAGCTCCTCTCTCCTTTGCTTCTGTTAATGAGAGAATTCCTAGGCCGCCCACCCTCGTTAGCATCCCCCACACCCTCCTTTCCCACTCTGTGACTTCCCTTCCTGCCAATGCTGGAAGAAACTTCTCTGTTAATACCTTTCAACCCCACCAATTTTTTCTGCTGCATATTTAATTATTATGGAGACACTCTCAATATATATGTCTATTCTTGTTGTAAAGATCTGTAGAGTGCTATATACGCCTCATGGGCTTTGCAAACCCTTCTACCATCTTCTACCACTTCTTTCTATTCCCCCGCTTTGAATGAATTCTTTCACAAATATTTCCTCTCTCCTTCTTCTGTCCCTACCCATGCTCCAAGATATCTTCTGCCTTCAGATGTTACGTTGATTTTTAAATTTTTTTCTTCCAACTTTTGCTTTACCCTCTCTTCCCACTCCTTTCCCCCCTTTACTATCATCCAGATTTTCCCGTCCTTTGCCACTAGATACACTCCTTTCCTGGGTCCCAACTCCACTAGATCCAATAGCATCCAAAAGTCTATGCCCTCATCTGCATCCCCCCTCTCTGTGGCAATGTCATCTGCATAAGAACTCAGTCTGTCCTTTAACCTCCTCCCAGCCGCTCGCACCCTTCTTCATAGCTTTGCAAGGAGTGGTGCGATCGCGACCGCATATACTGTCATAGACAGTGGGTCTCCCTGAACCGTAAGCTTAGTCAAGCACGTAAAAAGATCGATAGGGCATGCACGAGCAGTTTTCTTGTCCGGTAACAGATTCAAAAGACCTAGTATATAACCTATATGCGGTTTCGCGGACCGTTAGTTGAACTCTTGAATGAACGAACATGAATGACCACCGCGAAAAAGATTCAATATGCTTTAAAATGTTTCAACAACAGATGATGGCATATCTGACGTCCATGCATGCAATGCCTGACATGCGGCGCGATGGCCAGATTTTTTTTTTTTTTGAGAACAAATTTTATGTAGGGTTTATTCATGTATGAAGTCTGAATTCCTAGTCTGGGTTGAATTAATTTTTAGGTCGTTTAAGCCTAGTCGCCCTCCTCAGCGGGGGCCTGTATACCTGCCAGTCCCCCTGCTGACGCCAACGACATTCCTCCCTTCTTCCACTGCCCAGGTCTTCTTTCTCTTGCGCTCCTTATGCATGCGGACACTGCTCTGATTACTATCATTTGGAGATTTGCTTTAACCACTCCTGCAATCTTTTTAGGTCTTCCCCCACTTTTTTTGCTACCTTCTACATAATTCGTCGAATGACTGCCATAAATACCGGAGCCATCACTGCATCTATACAGTCGGTACTATCGGTAAAAAGTCTTGTCAATTCTTTTTGTACGCCCCCCTATGTTTTCGCTTTTTTTCCTTCTCATGGTTTCTCAACGTCATCTCCATATCCTAGTAGATATACGAATCTACATCATGGTCCACCATCTAGACATCAAACACCGTTTCTCTTTGCCTTGAAAAGAGTTCCCTCACCCCTAAATTTCCTTTAAAACCCTCTATTTTCCCCAGGCCTCTTCCTCCCCATCCTCCTTATCCCCCCTTTTTCCCCTCCTAACCTTTGGTGTCAGTCTCACTCTGTATCCAGCTTCCTCTAATAATTCTGTGAGTGCTTCTGCGAGCTCATCATACCGCAGGTGAATGAGGCCTCCGGTTAAACACTGTTCTGCATGCCTCACTGACTAGACCTCCCCATATCTATCACAAACTGATAGCGGGTTTGAAGCCTCCACTAGAGCCTCCGTTCCATACCTCAGAGCCAAAGCATCTTAAAAAATCTCTTGAAACTACTTGAAACTCTTCCTGAGTAATGGCTAAGTCATCTTTCTCTCGGGGGAGCACGTTCAGCCAGGTACCTGCCTTCCCTTCTTTTTATCTTTTCAACATGTGCATCTGCTGCACTTCTGCTTCTCCTTCTGCCGCTCTTCTTATCAACTCTTTATGTTCATTTTCAACCCACTGTTATCCACTGTTCTTTTCTTTTTTGTACTCTTCGATTGCATCTCTGACTGTCTTTCTATATAAAAGTCGACGGTAAGGCCTGACAGGTTCTCCTGCAGTGCTCTCTGCCGCTCTCTGCATCTAAAACGTTCCTTCTTGTAACGTCCTATAAGGAGCTCCTCTCTCCCTTGCTTCTGTTAGTGAGAGAATTCCTAGGCCGCCCACCCTCGTTGGTATCCCCCACACCCTCCTTTCCCACTCTGTGACTTCCCTTCCTGCCAATGCTGGAAGAAACTTCTCTGTTAATACCTTTTAACCCCACCAATTTTTTCTGCTGCATATTTAATTATTATGGAGACACTCTCAAGATGTATGTCCATTCTTGTTACAAACTTTAAGATCTGTAGAGTGCTATATACGCCTCATGGGGGTGCTTCTCTGCCACCTTTGTAAACCTTTCTACCATCTTCTACCACTTCTTTCTATTCCCCCGCTTTGAATGAATTCTTTCACAAATATTTCCTCTCTCCTTCTTCTGTCCCTACCCATACTCCAAGATATCTTCTGCCTTCAGATGTTACGTTGATTTTTAAATTTTTCTCTTCCAACTTTCGCTTTACCCTCTCTTCCCACTCCTTTCCCCCCTTTACTATCATCCAGATTTCCCCATCTTTTACCACTAGATATACTCCTTTTCTAGGTCCCAACTCCACTAGATCCAATAACATCCAAAAGTCTATACCCTCATCTGTATCCCCCCTCTCTGTGGCAATGTCATCTGCATAAGAACTCAGTCTGTCCTTTGACCTCCTCCCAGCCGCTCGCACCCTTCTTCATAGCTTTGCAAGGAGTGGTGCGATCGCGACTGTATATACTGTCATAGACAGTGGGTCTCCCTGAACCGTCCCCTCTTCACAGAGCATAATTGTTATTTCTGCTTCCCCCTTTGCCAGTACAATAATACCTGCCCTGTAAGAATTAAACACATAGATCGCTGCTGCAGGCCATCATATTCTGAGTTCTAATAATGCCACTCTCCGCTTTAGTAGGTTAAATATATTCTTAGCATCGCAAAGCAAGATCATGTCTCTATCGTTTGCGTCAGCCCAAAGCTACCGTATGTGTGCTGCCGCCGCTTCAACTCCTGCTCGCTGCCTAGCACTTAGATTTAGTGTGCCGCATTGCCAAGCAACCTCTGCTTGCCCCCTCACAGTGATTCTCCTCAATACTAACTTGGCTGATAGTCTTTTTTCTACCTCTTTAATCCCGATTGGTCTGATCCCCCCCCTTTTTTTCAACAAAGCCACCTCTGTCTGTGGTTCTGAACATGCAATATCCTTCCACTCCAGAATTGGTCATACATGCAGATGATTGCCGAAAAAAAAAACCCGTGGAGATGCTTAAATATATTTGCTTGAAAAATTAACGATGTGCACTTTCTTCACAAATCTCTTGCGTGGGAAATAGTGGGAAAATAGATGCTTTTAACAATGTCATTGCTTTACTTAATCAAAATTAACTTACAACGCTTTGAATTTGTCCTCCGTCGTCCTTTTTATATATTTTTATGATTGTACGTGATTATCACTGTACACTTTCCTATTATTTCCTATTCAAAAATGAAAAAGGGAATGAATGCATTAGAACACACAAAATGTTTTAATATGTTTTGTCAAAAAAATATAAAAAAAACAAACTACAACGAACTATTAATCACTATTAATACAACTTAAAAATTTATGATAAAATTTAATGTCTTTTAAAAAATAAGAAGTACCTTCTCGCATTTAGAAATCAAACCGGGATAAACCGGGACTAGAATTATAGAGAATTGGAATGACCAATTCTAATTGTTACTAATTGTCTAGTACGGAACATATCAATGGGGGGGCATTGACTTAAAGTTTGTTCCTAGTATCTGGCCTATGCGTCTTTTGTCTTTTCCTTCTGTCCTGGTTACTGCTCTCGCTGCTAGCTCTCTCTCTCATGCGACCTCATACTTGACACTCCTCCGTCCGAATGCCTTTTTCAGTATTTGCTAAGTACTTCCTATCCCTCAGTCATAAACGTATCAATCAATCAATCAATCAATCGATCAATCGATCAATCAATCATGTAATCAATCAATCAATCATGCAATCAATCAATTTATATCTAACAAAAACGATCAATCAATCAATCAATCAATCAATCAATCGATTGAAATTAGACTTCCAAAGTTTAAGTACTTCCAATTTCCCAATTTAATTATCAACAATAAAAAAAACTAAATTTAAATATTTCGGAAGTTGAGAATCAGAACAATGGACTCGTTGAATTGAGCTAGGAATTGAGCTATTTTCTTTGTATGTCAAAGACTTAGTTTACAAAGCTATATTTTTTAAATAAAAATTTGTTATAAACATTCTAAAACTCAAAAATTTTATATTTCAAGTGACATTTGAACACCAATTTGAATGGCAATTTCAGATTTTTCATAGACACACAGTTTATGGCAACTAATGGCAACTTAATTTGACTTCATTTATGCTGTCATTCTGTTTAATCTGTTGAACAGTCAGCTCTTCTGACTATTCAAAATTTGAGAACTCAGCAACCGAGTGCAGATCGAGTACTCATGCACGGATATGCACGGAAGTCCCTCGACTCCTCGAAACAGAAAAACGATTGCATGTGACTTCATGATCACACCAGTGATCACATCAGGGCAGAGATAAGACAACACCCAATGGAACCGAATGCATGATGCGTGCACATGCACGCGTCATTCAAAGATGGATGAGACTCTTTGACGGGACTACAGGATTCAAGGATGCACACTCAGACATGTGAGGCAGACCCCCTCAACCTCCGAGGGCTCTCACCGGGAAAAGGGCCACCAGGAAAAGGCCCCGCATAATAAGCATCTCCGGGATAGTCAGGAACAGGCCCACCCACATCACCTCCATACCTCTCCCTCTCATCATGGTCTCTCAACCGACGAGGACTCTCACCGGGAAAAGGGCCACCGGGAAAAGGCCCCGCATAATAAGCATCACCGGGATAGTCAGGAACAGGCCCACCCACATCACCTCCATACCTCTCCCTCTCATCA
>JAHBMJ010002733.1:0-16409 GCA_018398765.1 Chromera velia
CGTGGAAGAAGGGGGGGGAAGAGGGGAGAGGGGGTAAAAAGGGGGGACAAAGGGGAAGGGAAAGGGAGGGGAAAAGGGGGGGGAAGAGGGGGAGAGGGGGGTTGCTTCGGGGTGGGGGGGCGAATCGAATCAAGGCTGACCGAAAGCATGCAAAGTAGTAGTAAGTAAAACGACCGTGACTAAGCGTGACTAAAGCGTCTGCGTGGGGCTGCCGGCCTTTTGCCCGGAGTTAAGAGTTCATGTATCGAAAGGAGCAGCAAGAGGATGAAACGAGACAGAAAGAAGAGACAAAATAGAAAGAAACCAGCGGGGCAGTCTGCAATGTGTCCGGTCCCTTCCCTCCCTCCTTTTATGCAGCCGCTGACACGCGCAAAATATATTTATGCTTGACGAGACGGCCGAGCCTTTCTATCAACGAGAACTCGAAGTCGATCGCCTACCCCTACGTCAGCTGCATATGAAACGCGGGCAGAGGACTGCCTGATTGTTGCCGCCATATGCTTATGCCCGCGCATGCCTGCAACTGCCTGTGACTGCCCTTGCGCCCCTGCACTGAACTTGGGGGGGGAGTGAGCTCATTGCAAAGCTGAGCATCAAAGAGGCGGACTGCGAGAGCAACAAGCCGAGCGCCGCATGTGCCACGCATTTGGAACTTCTGGAGCTCCTTTTAGAAGAGTGACCTTTCTTCTCTCTCGGCTTCTCTTCTTTGCGTGTGGCTTGGGAGTCAGACCCCTCATGTGGTTGAGAGCACGAGCATACGAGGGGGCGCTTTCATTCACTGTCTCCTTCTCACTTCCTTCTGCAACTTTGAAACGTTTCGAGTTATCCCTGGCTTCTTTCTTAATTTAAGAAAAAGAGACTGGAAGAGGTGGAGACAAAATGAGTAGAGGAGGAGCAAAAGGAGAAGAAATCTTTAAAGAGATGTCTAGTTCAACGAGAAAAGAAGAAAAAGCGAGGGGACAGCCCGTGTATGTCTCTATGTCCGTTCTACATCTTCTCCCTGCAGGGGGATGCCGGTGCTTTGGAGGCCCTCTGGGTTCTCTGGGTATCGCCACTCCCTCTCGCAGCACGGGAGTTGATGGGGGCCTTGGTGGAGCTAGCCGTCTCTACGTGAGCATCTGCGTAGAGCCAGACGGTGTACCGCCAGGCGTCTCCCTCCGATAGGTCTGACCGGCTGCCGTTCACGGCCGTTCATTCATTAATATCTGTTGTCTTGATTTGCTCTTCCTTATATCTGTCATGGTGCGAGGACGCTCGAGATTTCATTCCTTCGACTACATGCTTTGAAGTGTTCTATTGCTTGTATTGGTTTGCATTATGTCTGGTTAATCATGTTCTTTTGCTCACCTTTTTTCCCTTTTTGCGCATACTCGAATGTGTCTGGCTGATCGCGGGGACGCGATTTTCTTGTCTGTGGCTGGGGGGGATCTATGGAGTCCTACCCTGTGGCACCGCCCTCTGGACCCTCGCATGCGCTATATCTGAATGAGCCCGCGTGCCGACACCAGGCTCCGCTGCCGCGCTTTGTTTCATACGTGTCGCGCGCGTCGATCAAAATTGTTGAAATCGATCGAGTCTGACCTTCGTATTCAAGCATGCAGCATGTTACTCAAGCAACGGATAGCATCGTTTGAGTCTGATGTCTGTTTACCATAGATCAAGAGAGCTCCTAAGAGTCTGAGAGAGAAGCATAAGTAGAAACTGTGCAATGATAGAATGCATCCAGCTGATTGGAATCCCACTGGGAGATCGCGTTAGCGCTTAAACTAATATAGAGCCAAACCTCTTGTAAAGTGTTACCTGAATGAGTGTTGCTCACGTTCCTTCTCTTAACCCTCCCTAAGGTTCTTGTCCTCGCTTTACCTTCTGTCTGGACGCCATAAGGTGGCCGGACAGGGGGGACAAAGCAGTGAAGCAGTTAAAAATTTATATTTTTGTAATATTTTGTGTGTGTATGTATGTGTGTGTGTAAATAGGCTTTTCAAATGCTAATGAACACTTAAAAACGAAATTTTTTTTTTGGGACCCTAATTTTTTTTATTTTTTTTGTCGGTAAAAGGAAGGCAGACTGAGGCCATTACCGGTTACCGGCAATTGCCGGTAGACTAAACCTGTTACCGACCAGAAAAGCAACCCTGGTTTAAAAGAACAATTACCACTGTTTTGGTTACCGAAACAACGGTAATTAATGTGACTCTGCAGGATTATCGTAACCATGAAAATGGTTACCGAGCGGTCTAACGGCCACCTCGGTAACCAAACTAAGTTGGTTACTCCTAATAGCACAGTGTAAATGAATTGAATAAAAACTATTTACTCATGCATATAACTTTTGAAATCGTTAATCATATATAAAAGAAGGTTAGTAGGTTGTGCTGCATTGTAAATTTTCAAATTCATACTTTATAACATCGTTATTTAGAGTTGTGCAGTTACAGCTTTGTAAAGAGGCTAAAAGTAGTTAAAAGAGAAGTTTTTACATGCAAATTAATGTAAATTAATGCAAATCATCACTTATTTGCACTGTACACTTTTATAAACATCAACTAATTAGTGTATTCCTCTTTGGACTTGAAGTCTAAAATCGGAGACCTTTGGTTAAATGACATTTAAATAAGCCTCAGTAGGGGATGATAAGGAATAGTAGGGAAGTTGTCTTGAAATAATTACAATGATGATGCAAAAAAAAATATAATGATGCTTACTTTATTTACTTAAAGTTAGTTTAGGTTGGTTGAGCCTAAGGTCTAGAGACGGATGACAATCCATGCATGCAGAAGTCAACAGAGAGGGCCGGCTTGAGCCAACCATAAAAGTACAAGCATGAACCGCCACAACCTCCCTAGCTAATGACTAAACAACCGCACACTGCTTACGTTCTAAGAATCACCTCAAATAAGCTTTGATCAATAGATAGGCTTTCTGAGGCTCACGGTCTAGGATGAAAGAGACCAGCTCCCTAACATATGTATCCTCATCTTCCACTCCTCTCGCTCCAGCAGCCACTACCTATTGTGCTCTTACTACTCTCTCCCCTATTCGAGATGATTCTTTAACATTGTCAGAGAGTGATGTAAGCTTCAATTTATACTGCTCAGTGCATACGTAGACAGTCAATCTATGCACTGCATTATCTACTAGTCTTTTACCCCTAATTGCAGGACATTGCATACAATGGTGCTCACTGGATCCCCCATGTTTTGTTCCACCTCTTACGTACCCTCCGGACAAAATGAGGGAGAGTGTGTATGACAACCTCCCTGAACCTAAGTGCCACTTAAAAAAATATAATCAAGATGATTTTTATCTGCGGTATCGTTTTTCAAGAGACTGTCTATCCTTGTGGCGTATACGGTCAAGACACCGTCCAGATATGCGGCTTTGGCTTTCAAGACACCCTAGAAGACACCGTAAGTGATCCGCGCCTGCGGCGCAGACTTTCAAGCTTATCTAAAAATGCGGCTTCAACTTTCAAGTAGTAGTTAGGTTCAGAGAGGTCTGTATGACAATCGTGTGACCCCATCCTCTCCTCATTTTTCCCCCAACAAAAGCATGATGACATAATCATGATATATCATGATGCCTAAAACCCGCGTATCTTTTTAGCTCTCTTATAAAACGCATAAGGATCATTCAGAAGCAGCTGGAACTTAGGAAATGAACTAAAATGAATGGGACCAGCCTGGGAGGTGAGTAGTGACAACTGAGTATAGATGAGATCACTGACCACATAGAAAAATGATTCGGGTCCGTTAAAAAACTGACGTAAGCGGCATATTAAGCCGCGTCCGCGGCGCTTCCCCCGCGGGCGCAGGGGCGAGCTCCCCTTCAGATCTCGGCCGGGTTCGGGGCCCGGAGGTTTAGCTTCCACGATGCCTTCCGGCCGTAATACCAGCGACGGCTTTGCCTTGCTCCACCAGACAACCATCGGCTCTTGATCTGCAAGCCAACGTACATTTCTTGGCTACATCTAAGAATTGAGTGTCTCGTACGAATTCCAAACTTGCGAAAAAGTGAATTTCTCACACGGGCTGAGCGTCTCTTTTTTCTGCCCTTCATAACCCGTCTCCGTCAAAAGCATCTGCGTTCAACCCATCATCTCTGTCGAAAAATGGCGGGAAAGGTATCTCAGGTGTCTGATGTTCCTCGCATAATTTTTTCGAATGTCATTCTGGGGCTCTCTGGGTTTTGGAAGGTCTCTGCCCTTTCGAAAACCCTGCTTCTTTTACGCGATGATCCTGGACCTCTCGGCCTGGGGTGTGTGCTCCCCGGTCTTGCGTCCATCTCAGAGAGAGAGGCGGTGTGGGGCCTCATAGATGACTGCTTTGATCGAGATAATGTCAAGGCTTTGCGTCAGCTGCTCGCTCTGAACAGACTGACAGCTCGTTTCCCCTTTCTTCTGAGGCGTGTGCTGGGTATAAATCCCCGAGCACGGTCGTGCATCAGTTTTCTCTCCAGATGCGGTGTCACACCGTCGTGCGGAGAGCTGGCAGAGCCCCTTGATGACGAGTGTCCTCTGAATGTAAAGGATTTGTGTGCACTGCTTGAGAGCGGGGCTGTGCACCCAGATGCGTGGGTGGAGGTCCCCCAGGTCTATGCGGGTCTGGGTGATCTCGCGAGACCGCTGCTGGTCATGATGATAGTCGGACATAAATTCGACTGTGTAGAGGCTCTCTTGAACGCGGGGGCTAGGGTGGATGTCTGCGAATGGAGCGCGGAGGTGCCGGATGAAAACCCCCGGCCTCAGTGTCGTTACACCCCCCCCCGTTACAGCGAGTGCCATGAGGGGCCTCTGCATGCCCTCATAAGTGCGTGTGCTTGCTTGAGAGAGGGAGACGATAGTGAGGAGAGGATGGGTAAGCGACTGAAAGCTCTCGTGCTCCTCAAGCGTGTCGCTGAGCTCTCGAAAGAGTTTGGCAGTCTCCACTGGACCACCTCAGAGTACATGAGTTCAGATGCCTCTCCCCTAACTCTCGCATGCCAGCTCAGGGACCCAGAAGCAGTCAAGGTTCTTCTAGCTGTGCAGGGGGGGAAGGTGGACACCAGCGTCCGTTGTGATCTCCCGACCCAGATGTTGCGTGAGTGCTACGGTCCTGACGAGTCCGACGAGTCAGACGAGTCAGACGATTCAGACGACGCAGCGGTTGCAGAGATTATCGAAGCCCTCGCAGAAGCAGGAGCAAACCTGAATCAGGCAGACCGCAAAGGAGTCACACCGTTCGTCCTTGCACGCAAAAAAAAGCTCCCGAAAACTGCCCTGGCTCTCATAGCGAATGGGGTCCTGCTGGACCTTGACCTGATGGCGGCCATCAAAAAGAAAGACGCGTTTCTTGTCTCTGTGATCCTACAGCGGGAGGTTGAGTCTGAGACCGGGGAGAACCCCCTGACAGAGCTCTCCTTGATAGGAGGAGACAATCCCAGACTGATCTCGCCGTTGCAAGCGGCACTTGAGGTGGGGCTCCCTTATGAATCAATCAAGTTGTTGATCGAAAAAGGAGCGCGATGTCCCCTGAGCGTCCCCCCGGCACCTGGGGGGTTGTCCTCTCTCCCCGTTCCCCTAAGTCAATTGTCTCCTCTTTTGATTGCGTGTGATCGGGAAGATGAAAACCTGATCCGTCTCCTCTGCAAAGAGGGGAAGGCAAATCCGAACATTCCCGGGAAGGCGAAGGCGAAGCATAAGGGTCTCCAGTACCCCTTGCTGTATGTGATTGATGTCCTCGGACGTAGGCCATCATGTGCCACAGAGACACTTGTAGAGATACTGGTTAAGTGTTGTGGTGCGGATATGAATAAAACGCGGTCGGACGGTCATTGTGCTCTGTCGCTCGCTTGTCGCAGAAAGATGAGATGCACAGTAGAGCGTTTGATAGAGTTGGGGGCTTCAGTTGAGGGAGTGGGGGAACTTCATGAGGGCAGTCACAGTCAGAGAGGGAGAAAGAGGCTTCCCCTGAATGAGGCTCTCATCATAGATTCCTCTACTTTAGGGCTTGGGGGGGGGGAATCTGAATACAAAGAGTTTGCTCAGTCCGTCTCCGAAGCCCTCACCCCCCTTTTGCTAGACAAAGGGGCCGATCCCAATGCCAGAGGGCTTGTTGCGTACCCCAAAGAGATCTTAGGAGGAGAACCCATTGAGGTCCGCGCCACCCCTCTCCAGGTGGCCACAGCGTGCATCGACAATCCCGACCACCGTTGGAAGATGGTCAAGATGATCATTGAAAGAGGGTCCCGCTGTGCCCTCCCCTCCGCTCCCACTGAAGAGTCCGCTTCGCCTCTTGGACCAGCTGCCGCATGTGATGACAACAACAGTCCCTCCCTTCCCCCCCTCAGCAAAGTTTCTCCTCTGATGCTGGCCATTCGGGCCAGAGATTCCCCACTCCTCGCCGCTCTGTGCAACGAGGGAAGGGCAGACCCGAACCAGTGTGGGCATTGGAGCGAGTGGGCAGATCCGGAGCTCCCTCTAGCAGCAGCATTGACAGACAGACGCCTGCCAGTGGGCCATTCCAGAGGCTGTTGTCGGATGCTTAAGCGGAAGCAATGGAATGTCGTCAAACAACTCGTGCAGGTGGGTGGGTGAGCCATGTTCGTTCTTGATTGAGTGCGTGATCGAGTTTTTTCTTTGAATGCATGGATGCTTGATTGTGGTTGCAAAATGACGGCATGCAGTTTTCTTCCAGCCGGATGGTTTGCTGTTTGTTCCGATCATGGTCTCGGTGCCTGTGTGTCAGAACTCCGTCCTCCACTAGCTTGCATGGAAGGGCGGTATGAGCAGAATAAAGGCTCTGCATCATGTTTCAATTGGAATTGCGTCCGCTCAGATGAGTCCACTTCCTTGACTTTTTTGTCACGTGCTTTTCGAGGGGAACCACTCGGATCAGAGGGGAGATCCTGCATGGCTAGCTTTTCTCCGCTCTCTGGACAACATTGATTCAATTCCGAGGAGTGGTACGATCTCTCAATCACATCCACATACATGCACGACACTGTATGCATGTGCACATGTACATATTTTGCATGATCCTAATGCAGGCGGGTGCAGACCCTGGCCTCCTGTCCACTCACTGGAAGGCAACGAGTTTCGACAGGAAAATCCACTGGGGTTCTGGATCCTGGCTTGCCGACCTGATCTCTTTGAGGGAGGCCCACGGGTCCCTCCTCCTTCAGATCATCCAGAGCGTCCCTCTGGAAGAACTGCAGGAACCCCAGGTTGGGGATTGCTCGGCGTGGCACTGTGAGCAGAGGGGGGACATGTCTCCCCTCATAGCTGCAATTCGATCTGCCCCCGACAAGTATTTGGGGGGGTTGGAATCCGACCCTGTCGAATGGTCTTTGGGGGCATTGGCGTTGTTGCACAGGGGTGTAGATGTAGGCAGGAGGAATAGGGTGGGGGGGCAGTTCTTCAGTCCCCTGGAGGCTGTGTTTCATGCCGAGAATGCGAGTCGATGGAACGTGGCTCGTGAGCTCATCCAGAGGGGGGCCGAGCTTTCGAGTGGGGAGAAGATTCGGATCTACTACTGCAGGGGCATCAGTTGCATCAGGTACAAGCCAGATGCAGTGTATAAAGAGGACGGATTCGCGGGAGTTCCCCGCGATATTTTGTGCCGTTTCTGGCCTGACGATTTCCCTCCAGCGGCAAATCAAACGGGCAGCTGAAAGGAGGTTGACGATTCTGATGCGTTTTCTCTTTTCCTTCTTTTCTTCTCCTTGTCCCCTTCAAGGGCGCGTCTCCTTTTTAAGTGCCGGTGGTCTGTCTCATGCCTCGGTCCAGTGAGACAAGGCCGCTAACTTCTCGCGCATGCATGTTGTGTTTTTTGTAGTCCTTTGAGCAATTTAATGATTCTGATCGCATTGTTCAATCCCGTTCTTGTGAATGTGCTTGCACGTGAACGAAAGACGAGTCAGAAGGTGAAGCAGAGTCCGTAGTGCACAGGTGTTGTGTTGTTCTGCGCGCTTCGAAGTGTGCTTTCCGTCACTGATTTGTTATGATTGAGGTCAAATGGCGCCGAGCGTTCAGTGGTGCGTTTCGGGGTACTCGGGGGTGATTCAGTTGTTGCGAGCGCGTTCAAATGCCCTTCTTTCGACTTGTGTCTTTCTCTCTCTCCCCGCTCCCTTTTCATTTGGATGTCGTATAGCACACAGCAACATTTTAAGTTGCTTATACGCTTTACAGTATGTGGCCACCTACTTTCAAAGTTATAAGGTAACTTTAAGTGAAACCAGAGCTTAACCTTCTCCATGATCACTCTACGATATTATATTAATATAAATTGATGTAAGCGATTTAAAATTGAAACTAGAATTAAAATTCCGGGGTAGTATGTTACATAATATTGCATCTTTATACATCTTTCGAGCTTGTGTCTAAAGTTATGAAGTGAAGTGAAGTAATTTAGTGGTGCCCTAGAGTATTGTCGCCTTTTGTCTTATAGAGGTTGCCCTCCCGCAAGCGGCAGGCCTAGCTGCAGGCTTCTATCTGTATAAAGATTATGTACATCTTCCAACAAACCTTATTGTGATATGGTACTATTACCGGGACAGTTACCCCTACTTACTCTAGGCCGGGCCAGCACCTGCCAGGTGATAGTGATAGTGATCTGATTGGTGCCTTAGTAGAACACGATCGCCGTTCTACCGAAAATCGCCCCCTGCGAGGGGCCGGGCACCTAGCTGAATTGTCGCCGACTTGCGGGCCGGCCGCGCGGCCAAGGCCGACGTTCAAAAACGCGCATGCACCCCGGCCGACAATTCGATCCGCACCATGTGAGATGCTTACCAAGCTTCTTCCAGGATCTTGCAGTTCGATCCTTAATTGCAGCAGCATTTGTCATGTGACGGACAGAACTATCAGCGAAACTTGAGGCCACAGGTTTTCTCCGGAGTTCAGAACGAATCGATTCAAGATGAGTTTCTCCCGCGCTGCCTGGCTCCGGCCTACGAAGATCTCTGTCCTTCTCACTTTGCTGGGCGCTCGCACATTTGAAGGGACGAGCAGAGGACGGCTCGGGGCTGCTTCTGGTGCTGGTTTCCTCTCAGGTTCCTTTCGTCGAAACTTTCACCAGGTCTGATACGGGGGTACACGTCCCGTGTTGTGAATCTGACGTGCCGTCTCCGCCTTTTGATGCCGTCTCCTTTGACTTCGTTGGTTTGTATGTTCTGTCTTGGGACGTTTCACCCTCCAGCTCTGCCTCATCTCTTCATCCCTGGTTCGAATGCTTCTCCTGTCTACTTGTTGAATCGTTTCTTTCATCTGTATCTCGAAACACTTGCGTTTCGGATTGATCACTACGCACTGTTAATTCCGTACCGTCTCCTCCGTCTCGTAAATTTTTGGCTCCCGCGGTGTTCTTGACTTTCTTTGGGATCTTTCACTTTTTCATTGCTCCTCTTTATGGTCCATGTCTGCCGCCACATTGTTCTTCTCCGGAGGCGTCCCTGTCCAGCTACAGTCCAGACTTCCAGTTTTCTCTTTCGTTTGAGACCCACCACTACCTGATTCAAATCTTTCACAGCAACGCACAGAATCCCTGGTTGCTCCCTTCTTCCCCCTGTATGATGTTCCAATAGAGGCCTGGGGGTGCACTGGGGACGGTCCAGCTGAGCTCTGCCCTTGGGGCAGGGTGGGCTTCCCGAAGTTTCTCGGTGAGGCGCGCAGGGGACTGAGCAGGGCGGCTGGTGGTTTTGTCTTTTGGCCTGAGAAGAGAAGATGCGCGCTCAAATGAGTGCTTTGGATTGACTGTCGAGTGCGCTCAACTCGTCGCGTCTGTCCACATTTGAAACCCTCTTTCCCTTTTTGTCCGTGCCAGTTGTGCGTCTTTCTGTTGACTCGTTGTCGTGCAATCTTGACTGGCTACGTCGACTCTTCTACGAGTGCCTTCTCACTTCCTTCCTCGCTCCTTTCTCGATGTAACTCTCTCGTAGTTTACCCTTTCTTCTCCTCCTGCCTGTGTCGCCCATCAACTCGATCAGAGCTGGACTGAGCCTTCTGCCTCTGCCCCCGTGATTGTCGTGCCCGTGCTGTCCGACAACTTCAGCTACCTTCTCGTGGACCCGTCAGTCATTAGGCTCATACATACGTGCATACCTTGCATGCATAGACGTATACATAGATACATGTACCCATCAACTGCCTCAGAAGAGCTGCTTTGTGTAAAGAATAAGGCTTCTTTCATTTTGCTTCGTCTGCTTTTCTCGAGTGCACCTGTGTTGATGGACGTGTGGTTGTCTTCCGCCATTCCTTTCCTTGCTTTTCTGTTCGTTCTCATGAGACACTCAGCCAAACCCTGTAAGGGCATCTTTGGAGAGTGTGACTGCCATCTCTGCGCTGCAGAGAGACCAAGGTGGCAGCTGCAGTCGACCCTGCTGAACCTTCGAAAGTGAGTCGGTGGATGGGTGTGTGCGTGTGTGTATGTGTGTGTGTGTGTGTGTGTGTACGTGTGTGTGTGTGTGTGTGTGTGTGAGAGAGTGAGTGAGTGAGTGCGTGAGTGTGTGTGTGTGTGTGTGTGTGTGTGTGTGTGAGTGAGTATGTGTGTGAGTATGTGTGTGTGCGTGCGTGTGCATGTGTGTGAATGTGTGTGAATGTGTGTGAATGTGTGTGTGTGTGTGTGTGTGTGTGTGTTGTGCTCTGAGAGAGAGAGAGAGAGAGACAGAGACAGAGACAGAGACAGAGGGAGCGTGCTCGCCTGTTCTGCTCACGTGGCTGCAGGTTCTGACTGCGGCAAAGGAAGCAGGAGTGAAAATCACCCACGCACTGGTCACGCACAAGCACTGGGATCATGCTGGTGGGTCGGAAGACTTGCATTGACAAGGGAGGGGAAAGGGAAGCCGTTCGAATGAGATTCTTATGGTATCGCAAAGCTCGTCTTTGTCTCCTCAGGTCGAAAGGAGACGGAAAACACATGGGGCATGCGTGTGTTTTTTCGTGTGCGTGGCGACCGCTGAGAAGCGTGGCGACAGGAAGACGCATGAGCATATGGGAACGTTTCGGTTTTTGAGACTTGAGAGTTCACTTTCAGTTGTTTTTTTTCTTTAGACTCTTGGTTCTTTGTATGCATACCACTTTCTTGTGCTCTTCTCTCCCATCTCCCTTCTTCAGGGGGGAATGAGGAGATCTCGAAGAGTGTTCCAGGGATTGAGATTGTATCCACTGCGTATGAGAATATTCCGTGCGTAACAAAAGCCCTCAAGGATGGAGAGAGCATCGAGTTTGGTAAGCGGGGGGACTCATCGTTCTTCTCACAAATCTCTCTCTCTCTCTCTCTCTCTCTCTCTCTCTCTCTGTGTGTGTGTGTGTGTGTGTGTGTGTCTTTGTCTTTCTGCCTGTATCTGTGTGTGAGCGTATGTGTGTGCCAGTCCGTGCGCGTATGCATTTGTGCGCACTTGTGTGTGTGTGTGTGTGTGTGTGTGTGTGTGTATGTGTGTGTCTGTGTGAATGTGAGTGAGAGAGTGAGTGAGTGATTGAATGGGCGAGTGTTTGAAAAAGTTCATGTGTGAGTTAGTGAGTGTGGGTGTGTACCCCTGTATTCCATGATTTTTCGCAATTTCTCCCGACCTGAAACCGCAAGTTTGAGGTCCTTCTCCCTTCCAAACTTTTCACTGTGTCACATCCCGCGAGAATCGCGTGCCACTCTGCGGCAGACAGCAAGAAAGACAGAGAGCCTGCGCTCCGGCAGAGCATGGCAACCGCAGTGTGAGAAGAGAAGAGAAGAGAAGAAGCATAGCACGTCCGTTTCGGCTCTTTGAGTGGATGAGAAAAAAAGGGCAAGGGGTACGGACTAAGGAAAGGAGCTCCTAACAAGAGCAAACGAACGCGCTCACAGAATCCATCGGCAGCTCGCTCACTGAGTGACCGACTGACTGACTGATTGAGAGAGTGCTTGCAGGCAGTCTACGTGTGACAGCTCTGTACACTCCTTGTCACACTAAGGGGCACGTTCTCTTCTTTGTGGAGAGTCTGCGTGAACCTTCAAAGGATCCCCTTCTGTTTTCTGGTACGCCGACAGTGTGGGTGGGACAGGACACCGAATTAAGCGTGGCGTCTCACTCTGATTTCTTTCCTATCAATCTTCAGTTGTCTCTCTCGGTCTTGTTAGGCTGTTTCTCTTTTCGGTTTCCGTCTCTCTCTCTCTCTGTTCACGCGTGGTCTTTTGCTGCTGGGTTTGTTTTCCTTCATTCTCGTTTCTTTTAGCACGTGAAAGCTTTTCATCTCAATCGACGCGAACGTGGCACAGTCTCGTACTGTTTGTTTTTGAGCGTACCTCTTTTGTTCCTCTCTTGACCGCACTCAAAATGACTGCATCTGAATTGATTTCATTTGAACGCACAGTGTAGTAAACGGGAATGCGTATGAGTTGTATTGGAAATCAGGCGACACCCTCTTTGTGGGGGGCTGTGGAAGGTTCTTCGAGGGTGAGGCTGCCGACATGGTCCGGGCCCTCCGGGGGGTCATTGGGCAGCTCCCTCCCAACACTCAGGTCTTCTGCGGACACGAATACACAAAGTCAAACCTCAAGTGGGTATGGAAGGAAGGATGCATCCTTCAACGTGATCTTTCGTTCTGTTGTCATTAGAACGTATTTTGGAAAGCCAGTCCGCCGAATGTTGAGGACAAGGAGACGAAGGGAAAAGCTTGAGTTGAGTCACGCAGTCCTTGTTGATCCTTTGAAAGAAAAGGTTTGTGTCGTTTCTTTCGCGCTCCAGCAGACCCCTTCTCTTATGTTCACCATTTCGTTTCCCTTCTTTTCCTTCTCAAAGGTACCCGTCGGAACGTGGAATGATTTTTCTTTCTTTCTTTTTCCTTCAGATTTGCCCTCGCAGTAGAGCCCGGCAACCAGGTCCTGCAGGAGAAGTTTGCGTGGACCGAGAGGACGTTGAAGGAGGGGGGCGTGACGGTGCCGAGCACCGTTGGAGAGGTGAGAAGGGGACAGAAGGGAATCAAAAGCTTGGGATACTTTCGCCGAGGGGGAGGAAAGAAACTGTCGACTGACTAACTGACTGACCGACTGACTGACTGACTGACTGGCTGAATAAATGAATGAATGAATGAATGAATGAGTGAGTGAGTGAGTGAGTGAGTGAGTGAGTGAACTAATCAATCAATGAACATTAGAAGAGCAAGAGGGAACCGTCGCACAGCAAAGAGGGGGGCGATGCCGCCCCTGAGGAGGACGAGGAGGATCTGGTGCAGTTGATACAGACTGATCAAAGAAAAGCTGTAGAGGAAGAAGAAGGTGAATCAATGAATGAGTGAAGCGAGAAAAGTAAGAAAAGAAGGAATGCAGGAAGAGCGAAGCACAACAACTTGAGGACGAAAGAAAATGGTGTCATGCAGTCCCCAGGTCTGAGACGTGTAGCTCTATCTGTCTCTACCAGCTCCGCCCCTCACTTCGAAGATTTCATGTGTTTTTTGGGAGTGAATTAGAGTGCCTGTCTTTCTCTTTGTCATGCAGGAGAAGCTGTTTAATCCGTTTATGCGACTCGACAGCCCGGAAATTCGTGAAGCCCTTGTGAAGAGTGGACGTGCGAGGGGACGAAGCGCCGCTGTGCTTTCTGAAGCCGACGTGATGGCCGGTTTGAGAAGCTGGAAGAATTCTTTTTAAACAAGATGTGGCAAGAGATGTAGCGATGGGACGGATGTATTCAGACACGTCCGGGGCGCACTTCAGGTGTGCTGATAGTGTGTGGCGCTAGGTGTAGTTAGTAGGTGTAGTGGACGTCTTGTGCTATAGGTAGCTAGGGTTTTCAAATGTGCAGTGTATTTCTTAAATTGTCTTTATAGGTATTCAACTTTTGAACTCTATTCTAGACTCTATTCAATTTTTCCAGCAAAAGAATATAATGACGGATCGCAGTGACAATCACAATTCTACTTACAATCATATCGTATAGATAACGCTTATACACTGGCAGTCACTTGAACATTTGAAAAGAATTAAATTAATAGTATGAATCAATTTATAGCTATCTGTTTTAAACGGTAGATTAAGCCGGTCTGTGGCTATATTAAAATAAAAATCTAGATAAAAATTTAATATACCTTCCTGAATCTTAATACTAAAACACCTAGTAGAAGCTACTTTAACAATGGAAGTCATAGCTAGAGTCACAGGCGCGGACTATGTCTTATCACAGTCTTGAGTGTCCGTCTCGCTGGCGCGGACTGCACGGAGTCGCGGACTATGATTTGATGGTCCTACTACCATATGACTATAGTTATGCCAGTTATGGTCCACGTTACAGACGAGGAATATGAGTGATGGGTAATTTAGTGGTGCCCTTGAGCACTGTTGCCGTTTTGTCTAGAGACGGGATATATATGTCTTGATGGCCTGTCTCGCAGACGCCGACTCTCAGCCTATCTTCAAAGCTAATAAGCTATTGATAGTCTGTGTTGCTGTAGAAGCTCTCTAAGAAGCTCTAGCTATTTCTAATGCTAGTGAAGTAGGAAGGCCCTAGGGCAAAACAAACTAGTATGAATCAACCTAGGAATCAACTTGAATCTAAGCATTATCTAGCAATCGATTACAATCAATCAATCAATCACTCAATTCATTATTATTGTTGTTGAAGTTGAATGAAAGCTGGTTCAACATGTATATGTAATGTCAATACAATGAATTCAATCAGATTTCGACAACTTTCGAACATTTTAGAACTTTTCTTTCCCGGCAAATGAGGCTGTTTGATTTGAGAATGAGCCTCACGATCGAGGGCATCCTCCCCGACCCAAGAAAACCTACCAAGTCATCAGCCCCCTCATTTGAGATAATGTTATGAGACAGGTCCAGCTCCTCCAACGGAGGCGGGAGCTGAGCCGACCAGACACTGGTCATGGCCATCACCCCCGCGTCAGTCAGGGAGCAGAATTGAATCTTCAAGACTCTCAAGCCGGGCAGCTTTGCGGCAGTGAGAGCGGCAGAGAGGGTAATTGCCTCCGACTTAAGAGAGACGTTCAAGAACGTCAGCTCTCTGAGGCCAGACAGCTTGCCGCTGCCAAGCCCAACAAATAACGAAGAAATCCCTGGAAGGGGTCGGCATTCTCCATCAATACGAAGGGACTGAAGTTTGTTCAAATAATTGGAAGCCAGACAAGCAGCAAAAGTTGTAACTCTTAAGGGCAGGCCCTCAGGTGGCTCATCCACTGTATGAACTCTGCTTACACAGATCTTTCGCAACGAAGCTGCATGAGGAGAGCACAGGCTGGCCTGAATGGCCTAAACTTCCAAGAGTTTGCTTTGTACCAGGTCGACCTTCACTTCTCTGAGGGCTGGCACTTTGCCTTTACTGATGAGAACAGAGAGGGGAGACAAAGCTGGCCCACGTGTGTATGGGTGACCGCTACTGTCGCTAAGCGTATGAACAGCCGGCACGCAGCTTCCCCCCCTACCAACCCCCCTCAAAAACACCTCTGCAGAGAGGGACTGCATCGGGAAGTTCACCTCCTCGAGGTGAATAAGGCGGGCATTGGCGTGCGCCAGTGCCTCTCCGAACGACTCCAAGGTCTGGGGATTGATACCCAAAAGAGAAGACGCAATCTTTCGCAGGAACCACATGTGTCCTGCACGGACAGTTTCGGAGAGACGAGAAATGGCTGAGGAGTAATCGACGAGGCCGGAAACTGACGCACGCAGCAACAGGTCCATTCTCATCAATGGGGGTGGGGAGTTACCGACAGAGAGACCCTCACAGATGGACGAGAGGGTCTCGCTGGCTGGCCACACGAAGTCAACACGTCGGAGGGACGGCGCCCTGCCGGTGCTCAGAACCTCACCCAGTGCCCGCGCGCCTTTCGGATCCTCATATGCCGCATGCAGGCTGAGGTCCTCAAGCGAACTCATTTGCCCTCCCCCTAGACCCTCTGCCAAACCCACAACCGCTCCCACTGTCACGCACTCCCATTTCAGATCGAGCTTCTGCAAAGACGACGCCCCCCCCGACCCTAGGGTTCTCCCCAACTCTGACATATATATGAGACGGAGAAACAAAACCAGACAAGAGGTTAAGCTCAAGGCTCTGGATTGTTGGAATTTTGCCCTCACGAGCAGCCTCTGCAAGGGCTCTCACTGACTCATCGAAAACCAAGTCAGGGGCATTATCATCCCAGTGCACACTTGATTGGATCTTGAAGGTGCGAAGACGCATCACTTTACCACTCGCTATCGCTCGACAGAGCGCTTCCAGACCGTCAGGGAACACGTCATCTCGACGGACCAGCTTCAAGCACTCAATGTGCGAGAGACTGCCTGAAATAAGAGCATTTGCAAGTGACTGTACCCCTACTTCCACCCCCTCTGCGTTAAAATCAAAGCTCCATCTAGAGAGGTCAAGATCTTCAAACACGCAACCCACCCACCCCCCCTCTCCTAGAGCATTCATTTGCGCGGGACTGATCCAAGTGTCTGCAAGGTTTAGGACTC
>JAHBMJ010002734.1:0-16391 GCA_018398765.1 Chromera velia
ATTTTCTTTCACACAGAAAATGCATGCCTCCTGAATCAACCTGCACGCACTCACGCGTATACACATGGATCTTCTTTCATACAGAATTCTTTTTCAGGGAGTGCATTTTCTTTCACACAGAAAATGCATGCCTCCTGAATCAACCTGCACGCACTCACGCGTATACACATGGATCTTCTTTCATACAGAATTCTTTTTCAGGGAGTGCATTTTCTTTCACACAGAAAATGCATGCCTCCTGAATCAACCTGCACGCACTCACGCGTATACACATGGATCTTCTTTCATACAGAATTCTTTTTCAGGGAGTGCATTTTCTTTCACACAGAAAATGCATGCCTCCTGAATCAACCTGCACGCACTCACGCGTATACACATGGATCTTCTTTCATACAGAATTCTTTTTCAGGGAGTGCATTTTCTTTCACACAGAAAATGCATGCCTCCTGAATCAACCTGCACGCACTCACGCGTATACACATGGATCAGAGTGAGAAAGAGAGAGAAAGTCACGAAGTCTAGATGCACTTGCATCTAATCGCTGCACGAGAGCGAGTGAGACCGGTCCCCGCGTCTTGTCGGACAGAAAGACAGCGACGGATTTGCAAATAGAACCAGAAGAAACCATCGTCTCAACTTCACAAACTATCTTTGCAGTCAAATTCTGCTTAATTCTTTCTCTCTCTGTGCCTGCCCAGTGCAGGGAGGGAAGATCCCCTCGATCACAAAGTAACCATCAACCCCTAGCACCATCTTGTATCGCTTCTTGGCAGAAAAAAAGAAAAAATTCACTCCACCAACCCCGTGAATCTGCCTACACAGTCACACACACACTCACTTACTCACTTACTCACTTACTCACTCACTCACTCACTCACTTATTCACACTCTCACTGACTCACTGGCTGACTTACTTACTTCTCGTATTCAAAGTCGAAAGGCTTGTCCAGCGTAGGCTCGTCTGACGGGTCGTGGAGGTGTGCTAGGTACCTGCAATCAGCCAGTCAGTGAGCCATGAGACAGACGAAGGGGCGTTATTTGACTTGAAGAGAAAAGCAAATGATGGAGGGCAGGACATGACGAATCAAAAAGAAGTATGGGAAGTTCCAAGAGCGAAAAAGATGGAGGAAGAGACACAAGGGGAGGACCAAAACAGAAACAGGGAGCACCCATAGCGGCAACAAGAGGCAGGAAAACAAGTTGGAAGGCAAAGCAACACGCATAGAGATACTCGAAAACTGACGTCCGAGAGCTCCCATTCGTCTCTCTTTGCCACGTCTTGCTGCCCGTCTGTCTGTCTGTCTGTCTGTCTATCTGTCTACGGCTGTCTACCTTTCTGCCTCTTTGTCTCTGTACTGTTGGACTGACGGGTGTCTGAGTGCCTCATGGGCTGTCGCCCTCTTTGCCGGGTTGAACTTCAAAAGCTTCTTGAGGAGATCGAGGGCCTCCGGAGGGGCGTTGGGGAACTTTGCCTTCAGATCAGCCTGCACTCATTAATGCATTCATTCATGAATTTGGTGGGTGGTGTGTAGACTCACGCACTCATTCGTGTGGTCCACTCATGCACTCATGTCGGGATCCCTGTATGAGTCATTTTTTTACTCAATTGATCCTTCAAGAAATGCGCCTGTCGCCTCCTCATTCAGTCATCCGAAGAGTTTCAGATCCACATAGACAGCTGTGCTCCACTGTTACATTTTCTCTCTCCTCGAAGTACTTGCATTCCCTCCTTGATTCTCCCTAGTCACCATGCATCATTTTATGACTGATCAAAGACCCGCCTGCTCAATGCTTGATTGGTGGGCTTCCAAGACGGATTGTTGACGAACTGTCAAATTGATTTAGCGGGCCAGAAAGACAAACTAAACGAATGAGCTGTAGATGAAACGGAAGTCATGCACCCCCCCTCCCACCCTCCCACCCACCCCAGGCTTGGCAGGAAGGGACTCGATGTATTTCTTCGCACGTGCGTTGGAGACAAAAGCCAAGTCCTCCTTGTCGGGAGTTCCTGCGAGAAGAGGCCAAACAGAGAGAGACCGGCCAGGAGAATGAATGCAGTTGAGGAATCAAAAAGACTTCGAGAAGAAAACTCCATCTGGAATATTACGTATGCCACCCCCACAGCAAGACCTTCCTCATCGAGACTTCCCGCAATCTATCTCATCGCAAAGTTACATGTTGGGTGAATAAGTTTGCATGGAGGGACTTCAAGCAAATTGAGGGCGAAATTGTGAATGTGAGTACAGTAGGTGGAAGTCACTAAGCCTTCAGAGATCTAGGAGGAAGAGAGAGAGAGAGAGAGAGGGAGAGAGAGAGAGACAGGGAAGCAAAGGGACTGAGAGGGGGAGATGGGTTTTCTCCCGGACAAGATCTATGATCTTGGTTCCACAACCTTCGACCGAAACACTGAGTGAGTCCAGCAAACGTCATGCACCTATCACTCTCTTCTGCACGGCCATTCATTTCACCCTCCCTGCCTGCCTGCGCGCTTGCCTACGTGCGGGACTCCCTCACTCACTCACCGAGGAGATCGATCATCTGGTTCACCTGGTTGATGTAGTCTGTGCCAGGCAGAAGAGTCTTTCTGCAGATTCGTTCAAAGCAAAGGAAAGGCAAATTAGGCGGCAAATTACACGGGTGTGCACGAGTGTGTGCATGCGTCATTTCGTCTTGTCCTTTCTTCAGTCGACATACAGAAACAAATTTCCACTTTGTGAGTCTCTCTCTCTCTCTCTCTCTCTCTCTCTGTGTGTGTGTGTGTGTGTGTGTGCGTGCGTGCGTGCGCGTGTGTTTGTGTGTTTGTGTGTTTGTGTGTTTGTGTGTGTGTGTGTGTGTGTGTGTGTGTGCGTGCGTGCGTGTGTGTTTGTGTGTTTGTGTGTTTGTGTGTGTGTGTGTGTGTGTGTGTGTGTGTCTGCGCGCATGTGTGGGTGGGTGAGCGGGATGCATCCTGCGTGCACATGCAATGAACGAATTGGTCACCCTTTCACCCTCAAAACGACCCTCTGCATTCTACCAACCTCCCCAACAATTCCGCAAAGATGCACCCGACCGCCCAGATGTCGATACCCTTCGCGTACTGCACGCAAAAACAGAGAAACAGAAAAGGAGATCAAGGCGAAAAGACGGCAGGCGAGAGAAAGGAGAACAGAGAGATGGAGAGAAATAGGCAGAGAGAGATGCAGATGAAATGGGCGGGTGAGGGTGGGCGATCTACTGAGCACGGTTCTTCCCCCCTCCCTCCACAATTTTCGGTGTTCCCACCTAGCCATACACTTTGGATTCCGAGGCAGAACAAAAAAGCCGCCGTCCGCCTACTGACCTCCTGCGAGGAGAGCATCACCTCAGGCGCCCTGTACCACCTGCAGAAAAGAGACAGGCACGCAGACAGATTGGTAGATCGATAGATAGATAAAGAGAGAGAGATATAGATAGAGAGAGAGAGAGAGAGGGAGAGAGAGAGAGATAGATAGATAGATAGATAGAGAGAGAGAGAGAGATCGGATGAACGTGTCAAGTCAGGGACTGCGTACTTTGCGACGATGCGGGTGGTGGGGATGGGAAAAAGGAAAGTAGAAACGAAAAACAGTTGAACGATTGTGCCATTGAAACTCAAGAAAAGAACCGCGGGAAAGACAGAGGGATGAAACGAGTGGTGGGGAAAATGATCTCAACGTGCATCCAAGAAGTACACGAATTTTGCGTATTCCTGCCTGCCCTTTTGTCTTTTCTCAAATTTCCTTTTCTAACCTCGTCACGACGTATTCTGTCAGCAGTTCCTTCTCGTCTCCTTTGGCCGCCTCTGCACCCTCTTTTTCTCCCGCTGCGACTCCACGGGCAAGTCCGAAGTCGCTGCAAGCAAGAAAGGTGTACAGGGAAGGAAAGGCGCGTGAATTGGAGGGACGAGTTGTACAGTATGAAGAAAGGAACGACAGTTTCAGACAGGAAACATTAGAGACCTACGTGAAAGCTTTATAGAGAGCTTCGGTCCTTTCTTGCGGACTTGAAGGAAGAAAGAAGCATTCTAAGAAAAAGGAGCCGGCCGTCTTGGAAGAAAGCAATATTTTCTCTTACCGCCGGCCTTGTTCTCCTCTCATCCCGCAAACTAATTCACAAGCAAGCTTCTCTTCCGACGGACACGCTGAACACTCCCACGAAGGGCAAATACACAAAACCAAGATTGGAAGAGAAGGGGGAACTCACCAAATCCTCAAGTCGCAGTTTTGGTTCACCAAGAGGTTGCCTGGCTTTAGGTCCCTGCATGCAGGTGTGAGGGGGGGGGGAGGGAGAGGAGGGTTGTGAATGGAAAGGGCAACAGCTAGTGAATGGAGATGCAAACAAGAGTCCAAGGCACTCTGCCTCTCTCCGGACATCTCCCAGTCTTCGTGTCTTTTCTATATTCTGTGTCCCTGTGCGCGTGCGCGCGCGCGCGCGCGCGTGTGTGTGTGTGTGTGTGTGTGTACTTTCCATCTCTCAGAATCTCGGTGGTCTGGGGGCATCCGTTCTTTGTCTCTCTGTCTCTCTTTCTCCCCCCTGCCCGTTTTTCGTCTTTCTTGTTTCCTGTTCCCCCCTCTGCTTCCTCTTCTTTTGCTTTGCTGCCTTCCGTAGATTCTCGAGCTCTCTTGCATACACCTTGGGAGGAAGCGGAAGCAAGAGAAGAAAACTGAGAAAGGCAAGCTTCGCATGGCCGTTCTGCATACCTGTGAATAATACCTGCGGAGTGCATGAAGAGCACCGCCCGAAGAATTTGGTAGAGAAAGTATTGAATGTGCTCGTTCATCAGAGCTTGCTTCGATCTGACAACCCGGGCGAGATCTGTTTCCATCTGATTCGTGACGATATAAATGTCCTCAAAAGGCTTCCTGCAATAAACATGGGGGCGCATGAGCATGCGCTCCACGTGCGGTCGACACCGTCCAGAGGAGTTCATCTGTCACGTCCTGTTCATGTAATGCATGAGTGTGTGAGAGTGAGCGTGTGAACGTGTGAACATGTATGTGCGTGTGTGTGTGTGTGTGTGTGTGTGTGTGTGATGCGACGACCTGGATCCCTCAACAACTCCAACTTTTGCTCTCCACCTCTAAAGTCGCGGCATCTTCTCTCTCGAAAACATGCACAACACACTTCCTCTCGATGCAAGATCGAACAGGCGACAGGTGCCGCGCAAGCGAATAGGTCAGGAATTTGACTGACCTTTCTGCGTCTCTCTGCAAAAACAAGAAAATTGACTGACCCCGGGGGCGAGCCCATGACGTCAATCAGTTGGATTATATTCTCGTGCTTCACCTGTTGCAACAGGCGCAGCTCTCTGAGAATTCTCTTGGCGTCAACGATGTCTGTGAACGCCCGCTTAATCTTCTTGATGGCAACCTTTGCACCGGTTTTCGTATCTTGCCCAGCACAAACTGCAGCAAGTATACATATATCAGACACCAACAAATTCTGAGTATCTGTTCAATGCCAAGAAAGCTTAATAAAAAAGTGACTTACCCAATCCATAGGCACCACTCCCGATAACCTTCGTGACTTCGTACCTGCAGAAGCCGAATGCAACGGTGGTATGTTCTTATAAATGAGTGACCAAAGCAACACGCAGCTACAGGCACCGCAAAAAAGTTCCGCTCACTCCTGACCGCTCGTCAATGCTCAATTTCGTGACAGAAGTTCCGTCAACCACCTCTGTTGTGGCCCATTTGTACCCAAATGCACTGGACACGGTACTGCGCTTCCTGTCCTTCTCCCCTTTTGAGGAAGAGGAGGAGGAAGACATCTTGTGAGCGGGGTCGCTCGCTCCGACAACTTTAATTCTCGCGGGTTCAAGCAGTCTAGGAAATTAGAGGGGACATGCAGGTTTTAGACAATGGTGAGGAGTGAAAGAATGCAGAAGTAGCTTGCCCTGTGCGCGAGAAAGAAACATATATATATATATATATATATATATGCCCTGCAGGACACACATATATGTGTGTAGCTACAGCTACAGATATCGATGCTCCACATTGAGCGGATCGATCGATCGATCGCGCCAAAAAATCGATTCGTCGCGCGCGGAGCCAAAAACTTTGCGGCCTTCCATTTAAGGATCCGTGGTGTAAACTGTAAAAGATCCGGCTGGGGACGAAGAACCAAATATGGAGGGCAACTCTGAAAGTTTTAAGGTGTGTGTCCCGTCTCTGCATGTATTGCGCAAATTAAACTTTTTAAAAAATCAAATTATACGTACGCACAACTTGTGACACACATACAGGATCGAACACACAAAAGCATGTCTATTCGACCCTGGAGCTTTGTCATTCTTCTCATGCCTTCCTCACATCGGTTTGAAAGGCTTGAGAGAGTCTGGGGGCAGCAAAGTCTAAGAACCAGTAACGTTTGATAGAAGATCTTGGTCTTCCTGCTTCGTCTAAAGAGACAAACAGACGCACAGGTTGGAAGAAAAGAAAGCAACTGTACTAGCTGTCGTCAACCATGAGTCGTGCGGTCCTTCAAGTATTTGAGGAGTACCAGAAGGCACGCGTAGCCTTCGTGCAGACTGTCGCAGATCTTGCTACACGGCCCCAGAACATCGACGCGCTCCAAAATGCAGGTGAGTAGAGAGTTTCGATGTGTTTCGAAGCAACAGGACTGAAGGTGTTGCATCACTGGCTAGAGGAGCTGGAGCGGGGGCGTCTTTGGTCTGGTGAAGTTGTTCTCTCCCTAAAGCATTTTCATTCTAATATGTATTTTTCTTTCTTCGTCGGGGAGCCAAACGGGTCTCCAAGCATCTCTTCCTTCCGAAATATATATATATATATATATGTGTGTGTAATGGTCCCATTTGTTTTGTATATATTTGTATTGTGTGTATGTGTGCAGGGGTGATGGCTCTCTTGCGTCCTCTGCTCTTGGATAACGTCGCATCAATCCAACAGTCCGCAGCTCTTGCCCTCGGCCGATTGGCGAACTATTCGGAAGACCTGGCAGAAGCCGTGGTGACTCACGAAATCCTCCCCCAACTTGTCTACTCTTTGGGACAACAGAACGTGAGTGGATAGAAGGAAGAACTGAGATGTTCTGCGTGAGATCACAACATGAAAGGATGAGAGTGAAGGCTCTTTGTGAGTAGAAATGGACCAGGAAGGTGCCTCTTGCTGGACTTTTTTTGGGATCATGTTTGTAGTGTCACTATGTGTTTGTATGAATGCGAGCGTTTTTTGTACACTCTTTGCAGAGATTCTACAAAAAGGCTGCTGCTTTCGTTCTCCGTGCGGTCGCAAAGCACTCCCCTCACCTGGCTCAGGTAAATTCGAATTGACCTCTCTCTTTTCATCTTGCTGCACAGCCTGTCAGAGGCTGCGTTCTTTCGTGCGCCTGTCCAGCTCTATGTGCTCCCCCCTATCTGTACATCCGTCTGATTGTTTGTCTGGCTGACTGACTGAGTGACTTTTCCACTGGCACTTTATTTGGCCACGTCTTTCCCACGCACTCTTACTTCCGGTGTCGGTCCATCCGTCTGTCACTCTGCATGTCTGTCTGTCTGTCTCTCCGGGTGTTTGTGTTTCGTAGTCATTTTTATCACCCACTCACCCACTGGCGTAGTCGTGTATCACCCAGTCCTTTCTGCGTAGTCATCAGTGCGAGGCCTGGAACTTGTCGCACCCTTTCCATCTCTCTGGCATCTGATTGCCAAACGTTCCTTTCATTGAATTCATCATTCCTCGATCGGACCCTGGCGGTGCTTCTTGTCCCCAAAACCGTATGAACATCTCAATCACAGTACATGTCTTTTCTACTTATTTTGCAGGCCGTTGTCGATTCTGGGGCACTGGATGCCCTTGTGACCTGTCTGGAAGGATTCGACCCTTCGGTCTCTGAGGCAGCTGCCTGGGCTCTCGGGTACATCGCGCGTCACTCCAAGGAACTCGCACAGACCGTGGTGGATGCAGGCGCAGTTCCCCTTTTGGTCCACTGCTTCCAAGAACCTGAACTGACTCTGAAGAGAATCTCTGCAAGCGCACTCTCCGACATCTCCAAACACTCTCCCGAACTTGCACAGGTAGGTCGCTGGTTGACTATCTATCTCTCCCGAACCGCAGTTTGCTGGTTGACTATCTATCTCTCCCGAACCGCAGTTTGCTGATTGACTATCTATCTCTCCCGAACCGCAGTTTGCTGGTTGACTATCTCTCTCTCCCGAACCGCAGTTTGCTGGCTATCTATCTCTCCCGAACCGCAGTTTGCTGGTCGCTTTTCGTATCTTTTCCCACGATTCCAATTTGTTTCTCTCTTCCCCCCCTTTTTTTGCTGCATCCATCACTGCAGACAGTGGTTGATGCCGGAGCTGTGACCCTCCTCTCGAAGGACATTTCCCACATGGATGGACCCCTCAAGAGACAGGTCGGTCTTTCTGTCTGTCTGTCTGTCTGTCTGTCTGTCTGTCTCTCTGACCCTGAGAGAGCGCGCCAAAAGAAGAAAAAAAGAAACAGAACAGAAGAGAATGAAGAAGGAGAAAAAGGGAAAGAAAAGACGATATAGTCTGTCTGTCTCTCTGGTATGTTTGGGGGTCCTGTCTTCGATCCTTTCGCAGTCCTCGATTTCTTCCCTTGCCTTTCGATCTTTCTTTCTTTCCTTCTCTCTGAGTGATGACGGAAACTTGCTCTCGGTTGTTCAATTGCGCTTTGACTGAAAACACTTACTTGCTCTGAAAGGAGTCTGCATACACCTCGACCTGCTCACTCCCTATCCCTGTGCGTGCGTGCGTGTGTGTTTCTTTACATGCAGGTGTGTGGGTGCCTGTCCCAGATTGCGAAGCACTCTATAGATCTTGCCGAGGTCGTCGTGGAGGCGGAGGTCTTCCCGAGAATTCTCCACTGCCTGAAGGACACCGACGAGTGCGTGAGGAGGAACGCGGCTACCTGCGTGAGAGAAATCTCCAGACACACACCGGACCTCGCCAAACTTGTGGTCAACGCAGGCGGGGTCGCTGCTCTGGTCGACTACATCACCGACGCAAGGGGAAACAACCGGCTGCCGGGCATCATGACACTAGGGTGGGTCAGCTGTCTTGCTCCGCTCAGCTGGGCGGGCGCTTGGATGGATGGGTGCCTTCATGGAACTCCACTGAATGCAAAAATGGATAGTTGATTCATATTCATGTGGATGTTTTGTGGTCTTCTTTTAGGATCTGCGCTTTCTCTCTCTCTCTCTCTCTCACACACACACACACACTCTGTGTGTGTTTGTGTGTGTGTATGTGTGTGTGCGCATGTGGTAGTTCGTCCGGCGATGTAGAGGTTCATCGTGAGTTCTGTCATTCAGTCCTCTGTGCCCCCCTTGTTCTCTATCTGTCAGTCTGTGCAGGTGTGGTTGTCTGTACCTTTCTTTCTGTCTGTTCAAGGTGCTGCACAGTTTTTTTCTCTTCTCAAATTTTCATGCACTCTGAGGCATTCATCGGTGCATCCCCTCATTATTTATCTTCTTTCATGCTGCGGGCCCGTTTGTTCGCCCGCGTGCCTGCAGGTACATCGCCGCATTCTCTTTTATTTACTTTCATATGTAAAAATTCTGTATGAAAGTAAATGCATCGCCCGCGTGCCTGCAGGTACATCGCCGCATTCTCTTTTATTTACTTTCATACATAAAAATTCTGTATGAAAGTAAATGCATCGCCCGCGTGCCTGCAGGTACATCGCCGCTTTCTCCGAGACTCTCGCCCTCGCTGTGGTGGTGTCAAAGGGAATCCCCCCCCTCAAAGATGCTCTCATCAACGAACCTGAAGATCACCTGAAGGCAGCTACTGCATGGTTAGCGTGACCGCAAAATCTTTTGTTTCGACGCTCAATCGTGTACCAGTAAAACTGAAGAATTCTGCGTCATTTCTTCCACAATGACCACTTTCATCGTGCACGCAACATGCAGCTTGAGAAAAAAGAGATGGCAGAGACTTGCTTTGTCTCTACGCAGATTTCTTTTTCCTCCCGGAATCGTGGCACTGTTTGTGGAATAGTTGGCGTACTTTTTCATTCTTTGTATATGTGTATCCACACAAGAATCATCTTCACACCTCAAGCGACCTTTCTTCGACGGACTCCTCCTATTCTCACTCACCCCTGTCGTGCACTCATTCACTTTCTCCCTTTCTCTCTCTCTCTTACAGGACCCTCGGACAGATCGGCAGACACTCGCCCGACCACGCACGTGCACTCGCAGAAGCTGACGTCCTCCGTCGTCTCCTTGCTGTGTACCTGCACCAAGACTCGTCGGAGGACCTCAAGACAAAAGCAAAGAGAGCGCTCAAGGTCAGTAGAGAGACTGTGCCAGCATATATTGATAAATACGACGCGAAGGCAGTCGATTGATGCCGGACATACATCCAATGCATGTACCAGTCTTGTGGTCCTGGTAGCTTGCACACATCCGACTCTGAATGCTGTACACAAGCGTTGAAGGAAACCTGCATACGGTTTTATAACATTGAATCTCTCTGTTCGCTTCCTTCTTTTCTCGTCTTTGGACGTGCCCATATATTTCGTCACGCACAAAAAAGATTGAACAAGTATCCAACGCCGAGAAATATTTCTGATGCGATTACGATCTTGTTTCGGTTCCCTATCTTCATCTCATTCCCTGCACCTACCCCTTGCGTCTCCCCCCCCTCTGCAGTCTGTCATCCAGAAGTGCACCCACCTCCCCGCCCTCGAGCCCCTCCTCCAGGAGTCACCCCCCAACGTGCTCAAGTATGTCGTGCAACAGTTCGCAAAGGTGCTCCCTCACGACCTCCAGGTGAGTCGGTGCACGTGCCTGTCTGCTCTACCATGGGTGTGTGGATGAAATCTGGACAGGTGCATTCCTCCATCGAAATCCGTTCAATATGTCTCCATCAAGATCCGTTGAATATGTTCCATGCCTCGGAGCTCACTCAAGGCTTTCTCTTTGCTTTGCTCTGTTTTTCTCGCTGTCCACCTCTTTCTCTCCGCTAGGAAGTGCCATGTATATATGTATGTATGTCTGTATGTCACTTCCTGTCCATAAGACGGACGGGCTTCCTGTCTGCCTGCCTGTCTGTTTCTTTATCCATCTGCGTATGTGTGTGTTCCAACGTTCAGGCACGGCGAAGTTTCGTTCAGTCAGGAGGGCTCCAGAAGATTCAGGAGGTCAAGGCGGAGACGGGAAGCAAGCTGAAGGACGCGATCGACGAAATCAACCTCCTGTACCCTGTGGAAATCGTCAACTACTACTCGCCGAACTACTCAGGTCAGCATCCCTCTCTCTCTCTCTCTCTCTCTCTCTCTCTCTCTTTCTCTCTCTCTGTGTGTGTGTGTGTGTGTGTGTGTGTGTTTCCGTGCATGGAGCGTGTATGGACAAGCGAAGAAAGAAAATTGTGACCCGATCTTTACTGCATGTTCAGGTGGGGGTGTCACCATAGGTTCTTTTCTTTTCTGGCCTATGGCTAAAAATCAAACAAAATTCACCATTGGAACTGTCGCCTTGTGCGCTGGCTGCATGCCCCTCGCTTGAATGCCCTAAAGGAAAAAAAAATGGTTTTTGTAAGGTCGAATCAAGCTGCACATGTGTTGGCGCTGCTACTCCGTCACGTCCTGTTGAGTTGCTTCGGTGCACGTGTTAGATCTCAAATGCATGGAGGTACTCCACGGACCAGAGTCTTTCCCTTTTAGATTCTGCTTCTGTGTTGTGTTGATTGTCTTTGTCACGTTCCTGACTGCAACTGCAGAGACTCTGCTGAAAAAGCTGGACGAGTTCGCACCTGCCAGTTGAAGAGGAGTCTGGGAAGGGGGGGACTAATAAATGAATTTGAGGGAAGTAATGAAGTTGCGTTTGTTTGCGGTTAGGATAGAGGTTGAGGGGACCGAAGAGAATGGGGGGGTGAGGCATTCGCGAAAGTCTAGAGGAAAGAGCTGAAAGGAGAACGGAAAGGACAGGGAGGTGGAAGCCCGACAGTGCAAAGCATTTAATTCAGCCTTCAGGAAGCAGGCTCTGAAGATCCACTTCGGAAGACAACAATGGCAGAGGGATTGAGCATGTGCCGTCCTTGCTGTTGCTGTCTTAGCCGACCGGGACACTTTGGCAGGAAGGAGTCAGTCTTGTTTGTTGCTCTTTTGGGGCTCATACAGGCGCCTGCAAGGAGTCGGTTTGAGCGAGTGCACAGGTTTGTGAATACATTCATAAAATGCGACACGTTTTTGATAAAAGACTTTGATAATTGTAAATGTGTATGATGAAAGGCAAACACCACTACAATCAGGCCTGGTGTTTATAAAAAAAAATGTATTAAAAAAGACAAAGCTATATGCCGCAACTAGTGCCACAATGTAAAGTTTAATTAATAAAGCTGCTAGATTCAATATCACAACTTCATTGTTATATCTAAAAGTAGATTAATACTAGAAGTCTGTCAGATTATACATAGTTTATATTTTTTACGAGAAATATATATAACCCAATCGTTCTCCTGCACGGAGCTAAGATTTTAAGAAATCTCAATTATGAGATTTGACCTCCATGCATGCAAATATATTATATATATAAAATCGTATGTGAATTTCCAAATAATCTCCAAAATGAAAGATATCCAAATCTCCAAACATTTATTAATATAACTTTTCAAAAAAATATTAGGAACGTAATCAACAGGTTTAGTTTAGATAGTACCGCTATAGCTAGACCGCTAGATCCAACGGTATTAGATCGTTCATAGCATTATTCACATAGGTACTCCAAATGTCCGCTTTAGCTCCAAACTAGTATCTCCATCATATTAAGGAATACACAGATTGAACAAGTTTTATAGGTTCCAAGTAGATCAATCAAATCTCATATCAAACTAGAATTTCAATGACTAGGTGTATCACAGCAAAAGAAAAAAAAAGTAAGTAAGAATTGGCTCAAATTATTTTTTTCTTTTTCTTTTTTGTGCAACTGCTTTGTTTCCTGTCTGGCCACCTTATGGCGTTCAGACAGAAGGTAAAGTGAGGACAAGAACCTTAGGAAGATCTAAAGAAGGAACGTGTGCAATACTAACTTAAGCAACACCTTACAGGTTCACGTAAGCGAGGTCTCAATCCTACTTTGACTCTTAGACTAGGAGGTTCTATTGGGCTTTGTCTTCAGACTTCTCCAAACTCTAAAGGAATCTGACTCTATAGGTTCAGTTAGAGATTGAATAACTTGAAGTTCGGCTGCCTTCAACTCGAACCTGCCGTAGAATGTTGCTCAGACAACAGAGGCCAAACGCAGACTTGCATGCATGTACAGAACTTCGAGTGCAACACGTACAGGTGACTGTGTATATGCGCGGTGGCGGAGCATAGCATCAGCACGCAGGCTCATTCAGATACAACGCATGCAAAGGTCCAGATGGCAGCGCTACAGGGTAGGACTCTACAGATCCTCCCCGGCCATGGACAGGAAAATCGCGTCCTCGTGATCAGTCAAACACATCTGAGCATGCGCAAAAAGAAGAAAAAAAGAGGCGAGTGAAAGAACATGACCAACCAGATGTAATGCAAACCCATGCAACCGATAGAACACTAGCACTTCAAAGCATATAGTCAAAGGAATGAAATTTTGAGCATCTTCGCACCATGACAGAGGTATTGTAAGAAAGCACAGATATAGAAATCCCTTTGGCACCGTCATTGAAACAGTCATCCACAATCAACCGACTCTCAAATCTAGACGCGGAAACTGATAAGCAGAAAAGTTTCCTCTCATTGATGGAAGTTATTCCGATTAACATACGCAAACACAAACAGACTTACAATGAACAACGTGTTTCCTTCCTTTCTCTCTTTCTCTCATTCATTCATCTGCGCTAGAGGTACCCCTACCAGACGGTGCTATCACCACCGTGTGACTGCCTCGCTGGCAATGCCAACCCGCCAGATCTTTCCTTGAAGAACCTGTTTTAGAGACGTTTGCTTGCTCGTGGGCTGCAGAAGCACACCATCTCTACTTGACGGCAAAGTCCGTCGCTCGATGGCCGCAAGCTTCCCAATGCAAGGTCTTACGTCTCCCCAGCTTTCCATATGCCTATTTAACCTTTCGTACTCCCCGAAAAGAAAGAATGAGATAAAAATATTGGACAGAAAGAGCGACAGAGAGTAAGAGGCGTGTGCCTTTAAAAGTGGACTTTTGCCGTGAAGTCGGACTTTTAAAAACATAATTCATACTATAAAAGTTTTTCTTGTATCTTGACCCAGATCTTGACTGATCCTAAGTGGTTAAAACTATAATAAACTATAAGAGATTTAATATCCAAAAAAGTTTTTATGTCAAAAAAAAAATTTAAAATAAAAATGTATGGAGTTAAAACCTGTAGCATGTTATAGAAAAGTAATGGTCAAATTAAATTTCTCTGAGTTTAAGTCGTTTAGTTGATCTAAAACCTAATTAAAAGGTACCGAGATTCTTAGTTTTTTTTTGTTGTTTCATAATTGTCTTTACTAAGGCTTATTTACCCTTACTTATAGCCAAGACAATTATGTGCAATTATAAACTACGATCGATCAACTAATAAGAAAAAAAAAAATAATCAAAGGAAATCGAAAGAAAACACCAGACACTTACAGAAGCGGTGACTCAGAGACTAAAGAAAGTCTAAAGAAAGCGTACGAAACCACAAGCCAATCCGCCAAGCATACCTAAGGATGTGTATGGTGCCGGGCAAGTTGCATACACATTGCATAGGAGGAGGGCGCGCGCGCGGCGCGCATTAATGTATTGTTTGTCGGGCCCCCAGCCCGCAGGGCGCCGTGCATGCGATTTTGGCCCCGGCTGCATGTATGACCTGTGGCGGGGCATGCCGGGGCCCTCGACAGCCGGAAAAGCCGATTTTGCTCAAATTCAACAAATGAGAAATTAATCAGCTTTCTATATATATATGGCATCCCAGCTGCTGGAAAAAGAGTACTTCATCAATTAACAGCGTGTGAGTCATTTCAATGATTTGGTTCCATGCTGAGCGCTCCCGGAGAGCTTCTGGGTAAGTGAGGAGCACTTTGGCTCGGAAATGCAGGCTTGAACTGACGGGCTCGAGGACCAGGCTTGAGGAGATCCTAGAAATGCTGTCCACGTACGTGCGGAGGGCCGACTTGAGCAACACCAGGAGAAAGGGGGCTAGGAGGCCTCTATCAACTCAGGCAAGTCCATTTGGTAGGGAAAGATAGCTCTTGATGAGAGGAATCACGTTGTATCATACAAATATATGAATAATTTCAACCCATGCATGACAGGCCGACACATGCCGACACAGCGTCCCCTGGATCGTCTAAAGAAGCAAGAATCGAGCTTTGGGGTTCCAAAGAAGCAAGTTATCAATTGCTGGAAGCCTGTTTTCTTATACGGTCTGTGTGACGATTTTGAAATTTTTACCCAGGAAGGGCCGATCTCGGTAAAAATGTGCATGCATGGACAAACCCATAACAGATTGACAGCGCGTCCCCTGGGTTGTCTAAGGAAGCAAAAATCGAGCTTTAGAGTTCCAAAGAAGCAAGTTATCAATTGCTGGAAGCCTGTTTTCTTATACGGTCTGTGTGACGATTTCGAAATTTTTACCCAGGAAGGGCCGATCTCGGTAAAAATGGGTCTGTCCATATTTTAACCTGGATCAGCCCCTTCCTGGTAGAATTTTTGAAATTATCATAGAGACAGGCTAACTTGGCAGGCATCTAGAGTTTTTATGTTCACTTCTCATGCACTTTGTGTTCCGTTCCTTGCCTCCTCAGTCTGTCCAGGAGACCCATGATGTGGGATCTCTCTTTGGTCGATCTGATTCTTATGCAGATACTTGCATATGATATTGCATGCAGGTACGTCTTCAATTATGTTTCAAATACTTAGACAATCATAGGAGCCTCGAGCAGAAGTCCAGCGATGGTCAGTCTTACTTTAGTGAGTCTTGGTTGAATTCCTTGATCTTAGTCAGTCGTAGGTAAAAATGCGGGTGGGTCTGGGGGGGGGCGCATTTTTACCGACAACGGCCCTTGCTTGGTAAAAATATACCCCCCCTACTCCCACTTTAAAATTTTTCTGTTTCTGTTGTGTGTCAAAAAGTTGTTCTCTATCCTTTTCTCTGCTGCTTTGTATGCGCCACCTCCCCCAGCCCCCTGCATTTTTACCGAGAAGGGGCTGTTGTCGGTAAAAATGCGCCCCCCCTCAGACCCCCCTACATTTTTACCCAGATCACGTACTTTCCTCTGCTTTTATACCCCTGCTCTCCTTTCTGTTTATTGCAGTCCACCCTGTTTGACAGTGTTGTTTCTGTATCGTGGTGGTGTTCTCTACTGCTGCCAAGTAGAGGTCTGAACTGTCAGAAAGGAACCTCTCTTATCCGAGCCTCAGCATACCTATATCTGTGTCTACCTCTCCCTCCCTCTCCCTCTCCCTCTCCCTCTCCC
>JAHBMJ010002735.1:0-16341 GCA_018398765.1 Chromera velia
GCTGAAATCACTTTAATGCTCTTCTGCTTGTTGATGCTAGACTAGCAAGAAACAGAGGCAGTTCAAGCTTCTTTCCAGAAATAATAATCATTGTTAAGCCTAGACGGTAGCCACCTTTTTTTTTTTTTTTTTTCGGAAGCCACTTTTTTTCGGTACGACGCGCGCGGTGCGCGGCCAGGTTCTATATCTATGCGCGGTGCTAAGGGGCATGGGCGGGCCCGCTTGCGTATTTGCGCTAAATACAGAACATTTAAATAAAACGAAATCATTTATTTCTATAATTATAGAGGCTGGAGCTAAGTAGAAGCCTGTTTATCAGTACTTCTACATAGACTACCTTTCATGGGGGTATACATCACATCAAAAGATCTTTTAATTCTTCCTGTAAAAAGAATTAAAAATACCCCCATGAAGGTCCAGCTGATTATTATGCAGCAGCAGCTGCTGAAATACCAATTAATATTCACTCACAATTGATTACTTCCAAAAACATTTATTAATTTTCATTTTTGAGTCAACGTCCAGCTGCCTGTTTCTTTCTGATGTTTTTCTTCCATTCACTTTTCAACATAGAGAGCAGGTTCGGAGGGTTGCGTCGTGCAACCATAATACGGCAAGCTGTCTTTCTTTGGAGCTGACGTCTAAAGAAACCAACAACAGGATCTAGTTGAGTAGATCCTTATACCTTAAAGAAGAGATCATTAGATCTTTTCTGCATGCTCGTTGCTTCTTTTAAGGGGTTATCGGCATTTTGCACAGCTCGCACTGCTTCAGCTCTCAATCGGTCGATAGAGGTGAGGACTTTCTTTCTTTCTTTCTCTCTGTCTCTGCTTGCTTCTTGGAGAAGGAGGGGGAGGGGGTATCCCCTCCACATAAAACGCAGGAGAACCTCAACCTGCTCCTTCCTGAAAACTGCTTCGCGTGTACAGAGACGCAGACGTCAGATTAATTCTGCTCTCACCAGTGACAGTTTCGTTCGCTTTCTGTGCACTGATGTCCATGCCAGATATTGATGTGCATTCAGTGCCTTTGTGTGAGGACGAACCTCCAAGGCAATGAATTCCCCCTCCCAGCGCGCTGCCCACAGCTCTACATCAAGGTGGATGATGAGTGTGTGGAATAAGTCCTTTGCTGCCACTATTGAGTAACTGCCAAAGCGCAAACGTGTGTGTGGGTCTGTGCATGTGAAGAAGGTGTCAAGAAAAGAAACCAGGGCTTCCTTTGTACTGTTAATCCATTCAAGCAGTGCATCATCAATGTAACGGTCATATTCATTCAAGGCAGAGGGCTTGCTATCACTGAACAGAAAACCTTCGAATGCATGCGCCAATACCAGCTTCGCTATCTCTCCACCTGCCGAAGAACCCATTGGCACACCCCCTTTCTGTTTGAAAAAAGAAACGTTCCCTTCTTTATCGGTATACTGAAACACGACATGCAGCAGAAGCCGAAACATGGCTCTCCAAATGGCAAGGAATTGATTCTCTCTCCATTCTTTTGGCTCGTAAGGCGGGCGTTCCTTCTCTATGTGCGGGAGCATGTTCCTGCAGAAAAACTCTTTGTTCTCGTTTAAAACTTTGAACAGAACTTCAAGGATTTTTGACTGGTCCAGGGAGGTGTATAGGGAAGAAACATCGGCAGTGGTGAGGAAGGAAGAAGCGTGAATTCTTTCCCCTTCGTACTTTCTAACTATCTCTGCAGATGCGATTATGTGCTGGCTGTGTGCTGTGGAAAAAGGCTGTAGTGTGATGGACACAATGCGATGTAGAAGAGAGAAGAGTGAGGAGCAAAGAGGGATGATTGGACGCCCCACGATCGGGTTTTTGTGGATCTTGATAATCATAAAAAATTCAGGGAGCATGGCGTACTCGATCTGCGCTACCGTTTCCTTCCTTACATACAGAGAGAAAGACAAATCAAGGAATTCAAGGCAGTCGGCCAGTTCGCACACAAGCTTCTTCTCTTCCTCTATAGGATTACATGAGATCTTCTCGTATGCCTCAGGGTCCCCGAGTTGCCTCAGGGCTTCCTTGTCATACCAGACTGGGCCAACTGCACCCACTTCTATTCCCTTGTCCGTCATTCCCACCCTTATCCTCATGCCGAGCGTTTCTATTACATTCATCACGTGAGGAGAAAGGTTAGATTTGGCAGGCAGAAAGAGAGAGAGACCCATCTCATGCATTGCATCGATCAGAGGTTTGACTGACAATTGTGACAGCGTAGACTGGTCAATGTCTTTCTTGTTTATCCATCGACCCGAAGAGGAGAAAAGACGCGGCGGGCCTTCATTTGTTCTTCCTCGCTTCTCAAAGAAATTCTTCCATTCTGCTGTGCAAGCCAGCTCGTTCAGACTACTTTCAAGTTCCGATTGCAATTTATGTAGAGGCATTGGAGCATCTACTAGAAACTTTACCCCCCGTGTGAGGAGCTCTTTCTCTGTAGAGGACAGCTCGCTGGGTTCGATACCAATCGCATGCCAACACGACGGCAGAAGGTTTGCCTCTGCAGTCGGAACAGGGAGTCCCAGCCAGGTCTCGTTCATAAAGCTCTTCACAATCTTTTCTTTCTCCTTTTCCGTTTCCGCTCTCAATGACATAAGTCTCATGACACATTCATGCCGAAGATTAGCGTGGTTGATCCCTTTCCAGTCTGTGGAAGAGATTCGTGAATGTAGATGGGAGGAAGACGACAAACGAGCCGTTTTCGATAGGGAGGAAATAAGAGGGGAGGAAGAAGAAGAGGAAGAGGAGAAAGCCTAACGAGAGGAGGCGAGGGCTGCAACAGCATCATTTGAAACATTCTCTTCTAGATGGAGGGCATTCATATAGAAAGACCGTGCACAGAAACTCATGGAGGATGAATTTGGCAGCAGGGCAGAGAGCATTGCATACAAGACGGACAGTTTCTGAGAGTAGAGGGGAGAGGGGAAATATGGGCGGAAGAGTGGGTAGAAAGGTCGCACGTGAATCCTGTCATGGGTCTCTCTTTCGATCCTTGGAGATGAACGGAGTTCAACCCCTTCCTCCCCTACCTCCTCTGAGTGACCCTTGAATGGACCCTCGAAAGGAACCACGAAAGGCTCCCCAACTACCTCCTCTCCCCCTAGGCCCACCTCGTCCCCCCTATCCACCTCTGCTTTGTTGGTTCTGTTGGTGGAGCCTTGCAGGCGGAGGACCGTTCTGATGGAAGTACTGCTGGTGCAAACCCGACTGACCACCCTGTTGTGTGTATAAGGGGTGATACCCTTGGGCCTCGGGACCCTGGGGGTGATACCCTGGGATCTTAGGACCTTGGAGGCGATACCTGTGGACCTCAGGACCCGGGGGGCGATACCCTTGGACCTCAGGACCCTGGAGGCGATACCCTTGGACCTCAGGACCTTGGGGGCGATACCCCTGGACCTCAGGACCCTGAGGGCGATACCCATGGGCCTCAAGACCCTGGGGGCGATACCCATGGGCCTCAGAACCTTGGGGGTGATACCCTTGGACCTCTAGACCCTGAGGGCGATACCCTTAGGCCTCGGGACCTTGAGAGTGCGGGTTTTAGCCTTGGCCAGCGTGGGTCTGCTGCACTGGAGCCTTAAAAGAGTGCTGCATATGGCTGAAATTTCCATCTCCCCTGCCTGCTTCCCCGTCTGAGCGGAATCTTTTCTGCTGCTGCTCTGTTTTGCCTTCTATCTGCTTCCCTTCTGCATTATGGTCTCTCTCCTGCAGAGCCGCTGAGGAGTTGGTGGGAGCATTTCTTTTCTGCCTGCCCTTGTGGTTCTCTGTCTGGCTTTGGTCTTTCTTCTGTCTGTCCCCTTTCTTCTTTTTCCGAGTGCTTCCCCCTCTTTTCTCTGCATCACCTGGGGGGGCTGATTCTTTGTGTTGACTTTTCTCTTTGGGGAGGGGGTGGGGGGCAGAGGTCGAAAGGAGGGTTCCGTCACCCTTTTCTTTCAGACGCGAGTCAACTTCCTGCTTCATGGTGTGGGAGACCGTGTGCTTGAGCGCTTGCATGAGGGACATGAGCCCTCCAGGCATATGCTTCTCAATCTCTTTCTCGAGAAAGTTAAGTTCGTTTCCGTACCTCTCTACCTCCGTCTGAGCGTCGCGTACCTCCATCGCCTTCTGTCTTACCCTCTCGCTCTGCGCCCTGAATTGGCGGAGAAGGATTGTGGGTACGACTGCATCGATGTGGGCGGCTTCGAAACCGGGCAGATCCTGAAACGCGCGAGCGTTCTTGTCTGCTACTTCGAGGATCTCAAGCGCATCTCTGCAGAAGGCCACGACCTCCCCAGATCTCGCCTCAATGCGAGCTTGCAGATAAACCGACAGAGGAGCACCAGTTATAATCAGTGGCTGCACGTCCCTTCTTACTTGTGGAGTGTCACTCCGAAACTCACTCCGCAAGTGAAGAGGAAAAGGAAGGAAAGGCAGAAAACAGGTTCTGTCAGTGCCTTCGTGCGCACTCCTTTCATTTCCGTTCATTTTTTTTCTTCTTTGCCTTGCTCAATCGGCTTCCAACAGGCATTAGTCCTGTGAGGGCCATCTGAGAGAGCAAGGAGATAAGAGGGGATGAGAAGGCGAAGAGAGAAGTAGTCATCCTACGTTTCTATTCCGTTTCATTTTTCTTTTACTCTTTTTTACTTTCTTTTCGTCTTTAACTTCAAATCTTTGAAATTCTTTACATTTTTTTTCTTTTTGTTTCTTTGTGGAATGAGACTGTTGTTTTCTATCTCTTTTTCTGATAGCTGAGCGTTTCTCAGGAATTCGCACGTCTTATCAGTTAGGGAGGGTGAAAACTCTAGTTTCCGTTTTCTTTGCTTTCTTCCTTCTGAGAGGGGAGCATCGCCCTGGATCTCACCCCATATTTCTACAGACGAGAGAAAGAAGAGAGAAAGAAAGAGAGGAAATTGTCAGTTTCCCTTGCTGAGTATGTTTTCTCAGTTCCTTTTTTTCAATCTGAGAAGGGAGTGTCACTCAGGATCTCACTCCGTATCTCGAGACGAGAAGTTTCTCAGAGAAAGATCACTGAATGGCTTTACGACGTTCAGCCTTTTCCTTTCCCTATGTGTCGTCATCGTCGTTTCCTCTTATGTGTCATCATCAATTATCGGCCGTTGCCTCTTGTTCTATCGTTTCTTTCTTTTGTTTCTTCTTATATGTCGTCATCATTTACCGGCCGTTGCCTTTTGTTCTATCGTTTCTCGCTTTTTCCTGAATCTTTCTCTCTCGTTTCTTCTTTTTCTGAACCTCTCATTCTCGTTTTTTCTTTTTCTAACCCTTTCTCTCTCTGTATCGGCAACTTGAGTGTCACTTAGCATTCACTCTGTCAGTGAGACAACACGGAGAGGAGAGGGCAGATGGAGAGTAAAAAACGAGAGGTGGATACTGCATGACAGACCTTGTTGACTTTCTTCTGCACTTGGCTGAATTTCTCCTGTATAGCCGTTTAGATCAAGTCGAGGGAGGACTTGGGCATATATTTCATGGAGCTGGTGCTTTTCATGATGGCTTCCTGGGCCTTGCGAAGGCTGGGATGCCAGAATCTGGGGTCAAGGGGCAGCCCTTCCAGGTTCATCAACCAGACATTATCACTGTCGTAGGCTGAATTCAGACCTGTGGGGTTTGCTGTGGATGGCTGGGCTGCGGGTGGCTGGGCTTCGGGTGGCTGGGCTGCGGGTGGCTGGGCTTCGGATGGCTGGGCTCCGGGTTGCATTACAGCTTCCTGCTGTCTCTGCTCACCTTCCTGCTCCCTTCGCTCGTCTCCCTGCCCCTGCACTTGTCCTTACCCCTGCTCCTGCTCCTGATTGGGTGCCTGCGGGCGAAGTCTGTTCTCTTCCCCAACTTGCCTCTCTGAATCATCCTCGTCGTCGAACCGCAAATCATACCCCCCCTGCCCGTTGTTACTTTGCTCGATATGGGCTACCACATCCACATCCCGCAAGCTGCTACTCACACTTCCCCTTGACGCACGGGGCTCGACGCTTCGAAGTCCGTTCCCGTTTGCATTGCTGGGTTCTGCGAGTCCCCCCACAGGGGCAACCTCGACTGCTGCTACGGCTGCTGCAATATGCCCGTTCGCATCGGGCCCGTTGGCGTATGCACCTGCTCCGTTGCCGGGAGGAGCTGCCTGAATAGGCGCAGGGGCAGGATCGGAGACGGAGACGGGTAATGGGTGCAGATCTGAGGCTTCGGGGGAAGGAATGAGGCCGTACTTTTAAGGGCGGGCTCTGACCTTAGCCAGGAGCTGGTCTGCACGGACGGGGAAGCGCTTGATCAGCTTAAGGTTTGTATCATCGATGATGGTGATCAAGTCGCCATCCACATCTTCGGTCTCGAGAGAGAATTTCCTGTTCTTCCAGTTAAAGACATTCTCGAGGATCAGATGGGGAGGGAGAGAACCGGCCTTTGCCAGTTGCTGAATAATGGAGGTGAGGAAACATGGCTGCTTCCCCAGGCCCAGCTCCCGCCTCTTCTCCTCATTGATCCCATCCAAAAGGAAAAAACGAGTCTGTCCTATTTAGATGCACTTATCGAAACGATGGAAAGTCCGCCCTGTGTGTACGATCTCTTTTGGGATAAAGTTCGGCAGGGGGATAAGATATTTATGCAGACAAGAGTTGCTCTCCTCGTCGCTCATTCTGAACGCGAGGACTGGAAAGAAGAAGAAACAAGGTGGAGGGTCGGTTGACTTAACTGATAATTGATTTGAAGAACACCTCCTCTTTGTCATGAACAGAAAATCCGAAAGCGCTCAGGTTCAACCGGTTTCGGGCTTATCAAGCCTCATCAGGGACAACGCTATATAGAGTTCTAAGCTCCAGACTGAAGTCTTTCGCTGAAATCACTTTAATGCTCTTCTGCTTGTTGATGCTAGACTAGCAAGAAACAGAAGCAGTTCGAGCTTCTTTCCAGAAACAATAATCATTGTTAAGCGTAGACGGTAGCCACCTTTTTTTTTCTTTTTTTTTTTTCAGAAGCCACTTTTTTTTGGCACGACGCGCGCGGTGCGCGGCCGGGTTCTATATCTATGCGCGGTGCTAAGGGGCATGGGCGGGCCCGCTTGCGTGTTTGCACTAAATACAGAACATTTAAATAAAACGAAATCATTTATTTCTATAATTGCAGAGGCTGGAGCTAAGTAGAAGCCTGTTTGTCAGTACTTCTACATAGACTACCTTTCATGGGGGTATATATCACATCAAAAGATCTTTTAATTCTTCCTGCAGGAAGAATTAAATGCAGGAAGAATTAAAAGATTTTTTTAATTCTTCCTGCAGGAAGAATTAAAAGATCGGACTGTATATATAGGTATGTGAGTTATTTCTTAAAAGCTCAACAAGGCGGTCCCCAAGGTAATGAAAATATACTAAAGATCTAACTAAAAATAGTGAAAAGTTTTGGGCTTAAGATTTTTTTTCTTTGCTGCTAATTCTTTTATAGTTTTTATAAGCTCTTATGAGTGGTAAACAATGAGTCAAAAGGTTAAATAATACACTCTAATGGTTGGCCATATAATTTGATATGATAGTTACTGTTTTTCTAATGATTTGTCAGACTCTCTCTTTTTTTATTGTCTAAAATCTTGGGAAACAGACCTAGGAGGCTATAGGCAGGCCACCTGATATCGTGCCAACTAACAGCCGGTATGTTGGGATGTGCTATGCATATACACAAACCCTCAAGTGATGATTGAGGGTTTTTTCATGCATGCCGCGTCCCCATACATGAGAGGCGGATCTAACCTAGTTTGTCAAACCCTCAAGTCATTTTTCGAAAGCCTTCTGCAAGAACAAGGTGGGGCAGCGACGCCAGGAGTCCGCCACAGCTTGTAGGATTTGCCGAGCCTATCCGAGCCTTGATCGACGTATACGTATATATACGTAAAGACACCCAGTTGAGTTTCATGAGCAAACCATACATAATTCTAAAATGCCACTGAGAGAGGCTGAGAGCCATCGTTCTGCCTGTGAGTCTGGGACCAGTTGCAAGGGTCTTTGAAAGGCGCGCTGTGGAAATCATGGGTTACCAACTTTCGAACTCTCATTCAGACTGACACACACGAGTGTCTCACGTACAGCAACAGTCCTGCTGCTGTTCTTTGGTTTTCGTTGTTTCTGTTCGCGAGATTTTGTGCCATGCAGCTTGAACACATCAAGGAAGGAGAGCCGGAGGCCTCGCGATTCTGGGAGTCAGCTCTCTCTTCGAACAAAGCTCAGTACTGCAGATCAGCTAGACGTATTCACTCCTCTATACCCGTCCATCATGATGTTTGCAGAGAATCTGCTCACGAAGTAGAGGCCTACGTTCTTCCTGCGGCCTGCCGGCTTTTTGAGCTCTGCAAGTCCTTTACGGAGCTTGGGGCGTACACATACATGAAGAGAGAAATGTCAGAGAGGGCTCTGACAACCATGCGGACAGAGTCAGTTGGTCAGTCAGTCAGTTTGCCGTATCGCCTCAGGCCATTGTATTCGTCCTTGATGGAGGACTGGTTCCCCTTGATTCTATTGCAGACTTTCCCGTGGAATCACAACGCTCGGTCAAAGGTGCTCGATGAGCGTGACGGCGTTCCATCTGTCTGTGATCAACATGGAGAGATACATGGAGTCGTACGACAAGAAGAGGGCGACAGAGACGGGAATTCCTTTGGAGCTCTTCCCGGTGGACTGGAAGGTGGGCAACCCGGCAGAGTGGGTGTCTCCGCGTTTTCTTTGGCTTATGGGTCTGGTCGATTTGGTTTGGGAATTGTTCGTCCGTCTACACGTTCGCAGCTTCTTTCCTTTTTTTTTCTGTGTGTCGGGACTGCCTCGATCTCTCGTGTGGACTCCTTGCTTTCCTTGCACGTGGATGATGATGCAGCTCCTGTGGGTGACCATCGTGGACCTGACGGAGAAGGTCTGGGAAGACGAGTTCATTCAGTCGCTCTTCCTCAGGTGCTCGGCAGAACGGGCAATGAAAACACAGTCAGTCGAGTCAGTCTGAGAACTAGACTGTCGGGGAATACGGTAGAGGAAGAGCCAGGATTCTCTTTCCGTCGCAAGGGGCCCTCGGGCAGCGGTAACGCACACACACACACACACACACACACACACAGAGAGAGAGAGAGAGAGAGAGAGAGAGAGAGTGAGAGAGAGAGAGACATAGAGCGAGAGAGAGAGAGAGAGAGAGACATAGAGTGAGAGAGAGAGAGAGAGAGAAGGGAAGAGAGAAAGAGATCAAGGAGGGCCGCAGAGAGGCAAGCGATGATTAGTTTCACTCTGCAATTCCACTGATGAAGGGCACCTCGAAAAGCATGCAGAGAGAGACTGACGGATTGACGGGGAGCATGGAGAGAAACTTACGAGAGGCATAGGATGTCCGTCACGCGCGATAGTCCCACCGATACTTTCTTGACACAGTACGAGCTTTATCGAGATCTGTTGGTCCGTCGCTGCCATAAGAGGAGCGGCAATCTGTCAAAAACAGGCGTCTCCAACAAGGACAGACAACTCGTTCCCTTCCCTAGTGGGACCTGCCGTGAACGCATCTTTAATTGGTCATGTATTTCCCTGTACGTCCCTCTCTCTCACAACGCACGCTTGCAGCTGGTCCCCGGAAACGCAGCTGGACCTTCAGTTTGAAATTTGCGACACGTTCATGTGGAAGTTTCACCTCGAAAGCTCGGTCTTCGAGAAGAAACAGAAAGAGTACACAAAGCTCATGAAGCAGAGGGTAGGTTGGATTCGGGATACACGAGGCGCGCTGTTTACTTGTCTGCTCACTCTCCATGTGTTGGTCCATTTTCCGACGAATCCAGAGCATTTGTCCCCGTTCTTCGTCCTTCTCCTATTCCTCGTCCACAACCCCTCATTTTTTCGTCTGCTTTCCTGCTTTTCGTTTTAAGCGTTGTTCTCCCCCGCACTCGTACATTACTGCGGTCTGTAGGCAACTTCTTTCATGAAGTTGTTTGCCTCCTTTGTTGGGTACTTGCAGGGAGATGCCGAATTTCTCACCATTCTCAGGAACACACTCGGACGCCAATCGCACCACAGAACCCCCTCAGCATGCCATCAAGTACCCAGGCCCATCCACCCTCTCACTCCGACATGCATCCGAGGAGGAGGAGGGGCAGGGTCGAGGCATCAAAGGAGCAACGGAGCCCTCCTCACCACCCTCGCCCCCCTCCCACGATGCCCCACTCCCCCCATCCTCACATCCCCTCCTCTCCATAACACTGAGCGGGAGCCTCCCAAGGGTTCCCAGCTGACAATCCCTGCAGCCACACATCGGAAGGTACCCATCGGTGCTGTTGTCTCGTCAGGCAACCCCTCTTCCTTCGTCTCTGTCCCCCCCCTCCCCCTCGACTTGAGCAGGGTCTTTCCAAAAGGGCAAATCATGGGGCTCACCGTCCTCCCGGGTTCCCATCCCGCACCGCCTCCTGCAGCCCATTCTTTCCACCACCGGGCCCCGTCAACTGCACGACCTCAACACCGACAGCCCATGCAGAAGGCAAACAATTTAGCGCTCTTCTCTGCCCGGGAGATTCATGGGGGCACGAACGACTCCTTCAGGTTCCGGAACCCCGAATCTGTCCTGGGGGGAACAGACAGGAACGTTTCCTTTGCCCCTTACGTGCCACCAACGGTGGACGCCCAAACAAGCGCACGAGCCTACACGAACTCCCTCTCCCCTGCGCACGCACCCCCCTTTTCAACCATGCTGCCTCCTCTTAACGCAACACTGGAAGATGTCACCAGACGCTCTGTCCTCACAGTCAGGAGAAACCCCGACCCTTCTCCCCCTCCTATGCAGACGAAGACCAATCCCCATTTCCCCCTTCCCGTCTCCGTGCGACTGTCTCAAGCAGAGGCCCTCAGCACCTACCTGCCGGCGACGTGTCAGCCGACGAAGATTGTCCACAGAGCAGGATTCGATTCTCGAAAGCCCTCCATGGCCACTCTGTCGACTCTCGCAACAGGCACAACCACCATCCAGACCTCACGAACTGTGGAGGGACTTGCGAAGGCTACGCTGCCCTCAGCCATGCCACCACCAACAATGAAGAGAGCAATCCCGCCCAGCCGATTTGTCTGCCTAGAGCCGCAGGCATCCGTGACAGCGCGAACTCTGCAAATCTCTCCGCACCCCTCAATTGTCTCCCCACCGGCTACACAGCAAACTCACCCCCCCCCCCAGCAGCCTCCGTCTCTCTCAACATGCCGACAACACATTATCAGTGCGACGTGTGCCTCTCTGCCTCTGCAGCTTCCACAGGGAGGAAGAGGGAACGGACATGCCGTGGCCACTTCCAGGACCAGCCAGGACGGCAGTCAGACGGTTGCTTCTATTTCTCCCAGCATCCCTCCCCCAGTCGCACCCCCGCCTTTGGTTGCAGCCCCACCCCCAGCCCCCCCCTTTGATCCCTACTGCTTCGCTCCCCCTGTCGGGATGCATGTCCGCGTGCAGCACGGACCCCTCCCGATGCCACCTCAGCATTTCCATTTCGGGGGAGTGCCCTTGCCAGCCCCCCATGCACACGCAGTGCCCGCCTGGCAGGTACACCCGCATTGGCATCCGGCCTCGACATTTCCGGCCCAGCACTCTTCTTTTGTGCGCTGACTGACAGACGGGACGGAAGAGGGATGGGATCGAGTCTGGCCCTAGCTGCTGCGGCCTTGCAATCGCTTGGCCCGCCACCAACTTTTTGAGGGGAATTAGGGAAAGGGAATGGGAGGGGTGTGGGAACAAGCAAAGAATCCGTTGAGTTGAAGAGCTGTCGCCCGAACAAACTTTGCGTACAAAGAGTGCGCAAAGCAAACGGGCATGCATGCATGCATGAGTGATGGGACGATCGATGCACGCTGAAAACGGTTATGAGCCAAAAGGATCCAAAAGGGTGGAATCATCCACACTTTCGTCCGCAATACACCGCCAAACCGCAAGACGACAACTTGAATACTGATAGCAACACCCATACCGTTGCAAGGAACGAATGACCGTCATTAACCGTCATTCCTTTTAGACTCGAAGCCTTCACGTTTTTTCTGGTTCGATTCGGTTTTTTCAACAGAACGTCATTGAATATCCGCCACGACGTTTGCGCAGACGTCGACCCTGATGTCAACCGATCTCAGGCTAGCTGTGTACTAGGCGACGCACAGTGGTAAAAAAAAAAAAAGAATAGACATGTCGAGATTTTTTTTTTCTTTTTTTTTTTTTTTAGTCTAGTGGTCAAAGGTCCAAGCAAACTTAGCAAAGGTAGGTTTTGTAGTTAGATGTGTTTTTGTTATATGTTTGGCACTTCCAATAAAATAATAGAAAAAATAATAAAAAAGATTAGGCTTCTCCAGATTTTTTTTTTCTTTTTTTTTATTACTGTGCGTCACAGCCATATATATCTATATATGGGTTCCTCTGAAATTTTCATACAATATTCACTTGAAGTTGCATTGGCATTGCATGTAGCTAGGGGTATATAAGCTATTACCTGGCTGCCAGTATATACTATACTACTGTATATAGTATTTAAAAAATAATCTAAATTAAACGTCATAAACTGGGACCTAAAGTAAACATTGATTTGGGTCTTTTTTTTAAATATCAAATCTAGTATCAAATTAACGACCATTGTTTCGATCGATCATCGATGCCTAAACTTCTACAATCGATCGCTGAAATACTATAGTACAGTAGGATATACACAGTACGGTTAAGAATTACTACCAGCCCCTTTTAGCCAGCAGCGAGTTACCGTCAGTGTGGTAACCATGAGATGGTAACCAGCGGAATTGAAACCGTGTACCACTACCATGGTAGTTCAAGGAAAAACTCTGATGAAAACAGTTGCTAGACTTATTTTAAAGCTGGACTGCCCTATAAAAGTGTACCCAAAAAGTGTACCCAAAATTGATATATCGGTTTGAAAGAAGTATAAAGAGTTAGAAGCTCAAACTAATAACACTTAACAGTCAACTGTGGATCTTTTAGCATGTTTAGTATTAATTTCTAACTGTTTATATAGTTGTTGAGAAAAAATGTGATGAAAAATTGATAGTCAATTTTTTTTTTGACATTGATATCAATTTTTATATCAATTTTTGGTACATTTTTTTTACATATGTTTTTTCTTGAACATATTTTTTTTCATGAACCATAAAGAGTCAGAAGTTGAAATTAAGACCAGTTATAGTCATAAGCACTATCAGTTCGAGCTTCTAACTCTTTATACTTTGTAAGAAATCTTCATATAAAAAAAATTGATATCATTTTTTTTTTAACTTTTTAAATATTTTTTTCTCACAAAGTGTAAAGAGTTGGAACTTGAAACTTATAGTGCTTATATATCTTTTTATGATTTACAAGCGTTGTTAGTTTGAGCTTCTAACTCTTTATACTTGTTGAGAAAAAAAATAACAAAAATTTTGATATCAATTTTTATTTTTTGATATCAATTTTTTTATATAAGAAAAAAATATTTTTTATCACATTTTTTCTCAATAACTATAAAAAGTTAGAAGCTCATACTAAGTATAGTAAGAGATCTACCGTTGACTGTTAAGTGTTATTAGTTTGAGATTCTAACTCTTCATAGTTCTTTCAAACCGATATGTAAAAATTGATATCAATTTTTGAAAGTGTACCAAAAATTAATATCGATGTCAATTTTTGGTACATGTTGGGAACCAGAAAGAATTCATGCGCGCACGCCGAGCGATAAAGAAAGCGCGAGGCGGGACCAGAAAGAATTCATGCGCGCACGCCGAGCAATAAAGAAAGCGCAAGGCGATGTCAGGCAATAAGCACCGCGCGCACATGCATTGCAAACTGCATGAGCGCTCTGCATGTGCGCGCGGTGCTTATTGCCTGACATCGCCTTGCGCTTTCTTTATCACTCGGCGTGCGCGCATGAATTCTTTCTGGTCCCGCCTCGCGCTTTCTTTATCGCTCGAGTTTGTTGAACATACGTTGGGCTAGCGTATAGGGCTACAACTTCTGCTTACGTGTATCTACGCAAAGGTCTGTTTGTCTGGTCGTTCATCTTTCAACTCCTTCTAGAGAGATTTCAGATTGGCTACTCAGAACAGATACGATCGGTCAGTCAGACGGTATGCGTGCACGCGTTGTGCATATAGTACGGTATTCATCTGTATCGGTCTACTTAAATGCATGTAACCTCTGTATTTGCTGTATCCATCTTTCTGACGTCTGTTCTGTCTCTGTGTTATTCCGTTTTGTGTGAACTCACTTCTGTAGTATTTCTTTTTTCCATGTATTCATGCATGCATTGCAAACTGCATGAGCGCTCTGCATGTGCGTGCGGTGCTTATTGCTTGACATCGCCTTGCGCTTTCTTTATTGCTCGGCGTGCGCGCATGAATTCTTTCTGGTCCCGCCTCGCGCTTTCTTTATCGCTCGGCGTGCGCGCATGAATTCTTTCTAGTCCCCAACAACCACCCCCCCCCCTTAACTCTGCTCGTCCCTGAGCAGAACGCAAAAAGGAAAGAATGGAAAGGACCTCAGCATCAGCGTATACAAATCAGTGCAATCATTACAAGGTTCCGGAAGCATGAAAATCATTAAACGCAGCCACCAAGCGGGATCTCTTTCCGCTTCCACGCATCCAGGAGACACTTGACAAGCTTGCCGGCTCGTCAGTGTTCTCTACACTTGACTACACCTCGGGCTTTCATCAGCTTTCCTTGAAAAAAAAGGACAGGGAGAAGACAGCCTTCATCACTCCGTTTGGGCTGTTTAAATTTCTTCGTATGCCCTTTGGTTTAGTCAACGCACCCGCCCTTTTCTAACGAGCAATGACGCTCATCCTTGCATCGCTCCCACGAGAGATAGCACTTGTCTACGTCGATGATGTGATCATCTTCTCTCGTAGTCACGCCGAGCACTTGCAGGACCTCCGTGAGGTCTTCACCCTTGTTCGTGCCGCTGGTCTGAAGCTCCGCCTCGAAAAGGCACAGATTGGAAAGGCACAGGTGGAGTACCTAGGTCATACCGTATCCGCCCGTGGAGTCCGTCCAAGTCGAAAGAACACGGAGAAGGTAAAGAACTGGCCGACCTCGACTGACCGTCCGAGCCTTTGCACATTCGTTTACTTGTACAACTACTACCAAACTTTTGTGGAGGGGTTTGCGCGGATTGCCCATCTACTAAATCAACTGTTGCATCCTTTCGATAAGAACAAGCAGCCCCTTCCCTTTTTCTGGACAGCCGCAGCCGATGAAGCCTTCCAGGAGCTCCGCAACCGTCTCACTGAGCCACCCATGAGGACGAGGATACCCTACTTCCTCTTCGTCTTCCCAAAGTGTCCCCGGAGGGAATACGCTGGGGCATCCCAATTATGTGGGGTGTAGGCAATGTGGTTCAAAAGAGCATCGAATCACACAGTGCCCTAATGCACCACGAGGGAGTGAGGGCAGGAATTAGGGAAACAGGAGAGGGGGACGGGCTTAGAGGCAGGCCTGTCCTCCGTGAGTGATCAGAAGTTGCCTCCTCCCTGTGTGCCTGCAATTGTTCAGGAGGAGGACCATGATTTTAGCAGGCTTTCGCAGAAGTCGCAAGATGTCCCTACTTCTCGTAACGTTGCTGCTGATGACCCGAATTCGTTTGCTGCTGCCGGGAGGTCGTCTGTCCTCCCTTCCCTAGAGACGCCAGGTGCTGCAGCCACCGTTGAGGTAGCAGCCCGCCCCTGGGTGAGTTTGTTTCTTTTTGGCCAAAAGGCATCTGCACTGTTGGATTCAGGTGCACAGACCAGTGTGATTAGCATCTCTTTCTTCGCATCTGCAGAGCATAAAATGCAGACGGCGAGTGTTGGTTTGAGTGCGTTGGGGAACAATGGAATTCCGGTAGTGGGAGAGACGTGTGCAGAGTTTTCGCATGAGTCTGCACCCGAGAAAATTTTCAAGCACCCAGTACTGGTGACGGAGAATTCAGAGTACGATGTGGTTCTTGGGATGGATTTTCTTCGATCCCGATCTGATGTTTCTTTTGAGCTTTTTGGGGGGGAAAAGCTGTATATGGGAGACCTTCCTCCCTTTGAGGTCTGGTATGATGATGGTCTGAAATCGACGAAGGTGTGTGCCGCAAAGAGGACGCGTGTGCCCCGATGGCACCGCTCCCTCCTTCAAGTGTCCGTCGATGCCCCAGATGGTTCGGAAGTCCTTATCCGAAAGAACTTCCCCCGTAGCCATCCTGGTCTGGCTGTTCCTGCTCAGCTGACTACCGTGCAGGGAGGCATCGCAGTCATTGAGGTCACAAACATTTCCCGTTCCAAAATCACAGTCGGTTCGAAGACAGCACTGTCCTTTGCAGAGCCGCCCTCTCACATTGCGGCGGTGACTGCTGTGACAGCAGAAAAACGGCA
>JAHBMJ010002736.1:0-16343 GCA_018398765.1 Chromera velia
GACTGACCGGCAGAAAAGCCCTCAACTAAAAGGGCGTGGCTATGATTTCTCCTGTGTGCCCGGTGCTCTGAAGGGTGACAGGGGGGCCAAGGTCAAAATGCTGGGCATGAATCAGGTCGAGCAAGAACATCCGATCAAGGGAACCCCTCCCCTTCACGTTGTTCCGCGAGCTTAACTCAACCGTCAAAAATTCTTTCTCTTCCATCAACTGGTCTAATAAATAAACTTCGTCTCCTCTCTCTTCCAACATCAAACCAACGTGTGCAGATTCGCAAGACTGAGAAACACTGTGACTTTGTGCTTTGCCAAGCTCGGCACTTATATATTCTGCAATGAGAGAATCGACGGCAGCGCAAGCGTCGTTGATGCACTGTGTATAGGCCTCAACGTTTGCCGCGAAAAAATCGTTCACCTGTCTTTTCAAGGTCTCCTTTACTAAATTAGCAAATCCCATGGCTATCTCCAAATGCCCCTCTGTATCTGGCTGGACAGCTTTCCACTGAGCAGCATTTTTGAGCACATCCATCTGAGTCTTCAAGACTGTAGAGAAAGAGGTGCCTTGCATCAGATGAATTTCATGAGATGCTTGCACCTTCGCCCTGAAAGTACTTGCAAGCGCTTCCATTCTGGAGACCAACCGATTGAGAGAAAGAAGAGAAGAGACCGGGTTCGATCAACCTGTCAGTCCTGCATATGCAGTGGTGTTTTCGAACAGTCACTTCCAAACAGATGTTCGAATGCTCCAGAGCTTATGTGGAAACGACGTGGTCGAACGTGCAAGTGAACATGTTTGGATCCACTTTCGAACAGGAGGCAAAAACATTTCAGAACAGATATGGTGCGGATAAGAACACTGTTCGGATCCGCGCATGCGGAAAAGTGCAATTTTTCCACGGATCCGAACATGTTCGTTTCCACCATGGGACCTGGGTATCTTGAACAAGGATTCATTCGACCGTCTGCTTCTCCTTATGCTGCTCCTGTTCTTTTCGTACAAAAGAAAGACGGATCGATGAGGATGTGTTGTGATTACACAGGCTTGAATCGTATTACAATAAAAGATAAACATTCACTCCCTCATCCATAGGAATTAATCGATCGACTCCATGGGGCACGATTTTTCATGACTCTAGATCTACGTCAGTACTATCACCAAATGAGAGTCAGGGAGGAAGACATCCCCAAGACAGCCTTCACAATGCGATATGGCTCTTTTGAGTGGCTGGTCGTTTCTTTTGGTTTGATGAACGCGCCACCTTCTGCAATGAGGCTGATTCAACTTGCTCTTCGATCCTGCCTCGATCGTTTCGTTTTGGTGTTTCTGGATGAGATCCTTATTTATTTACGCACTAGAGAGGAGCATAAAAAACATATTTGCACTGTCTTGCGTTTGCTCAGTGAGAACAATCTGTATGCCAAGCTCTCAAAGTGCCACTTCATGCAGAGTGAGGTAACCTTTCTGGGCTTGAGAATTTCCAGGACTGGGGTTCGACCAGAGGTCAGCAAAACAGAGGCAGTCAACAAGTGGCCGACCCCGAAGAACAGAAAGGACATGCTCTCTTTCTTGGGGTTTGCAAATTGGATGAGGAGATTCGTTCCCCGTTTCAGTGAGAAAGCGGGACCTCTCTATGCTTTGTTGAAAGCGAAGCGGGTGTTTGAGTGGGGAGAAAAAAAAGAGAGAAGTTTTCAAGCACTGAAAGAAGCAGTCAGAAATACAGTTGAATTATTCATTCCCAATCCCGCCCGCCTGTTTAAAATTTTTGTGGACGCATACGAATCGACTGAAACCTTGGGTATCGCTTTGATGCAAAAAGATCTGGAGATTGGTTACTTGCGTCCGTGTGCTTTTGCTTCTCATCGTATGAGCCCAGCAGAATTGAAGTATCACATTAGAGAGAAAGAATTTCTAGGGTGTGTTTTTGCAGTGAAGACGTGGAGACCATACGTGAATCATACAACCAAGGTGTGGTTGGATCATGAGTCTTTAAAATATGTGAATGTGTCTGCCGACCGCACTCTCATGTCTCCACGTATGCGCAGGTTCGTTTCGAGGTTTGATGAGCTCGGGATTACACCTCGGTACGTCCCGGGTGCGCAAAACAGGGTGGCTGATACATTAAGCAGGGTGCCTGGGTTGGCCACACAGATGAAAGAGGTGCAGGAAGAGAGAAAAGACGTCTGTGAGCTTTTCTTGAATGAAGTGTATGTGCAGCCAGATGAAGAGTTCTTGGGGAAGATAAGAAAGGGGTATGAGGAGGAACAGTTCTGGAGGGAAATAAAGGAAGCAGTAGAGTATCCTGAGAAAGGAGTGCCTCTGCGACTACGGCTGAGAGTGCAACCTTTTCATATGGAAGACGGACTGCTTTTCTTCAACGATCGACTGGCAGTCCCGACAGAAAGGCTACAGAAAAATCTGATTTATGAACACCACGACACAGCCATGGGGGGACATTTGGGGGGAGAGAAAACTTATCTGAAACTGGCTGGCTCTTTCTGCTGGCCGCATATATATGTGTCGGTTCAGCAGTATGTGAGGGAGTATGACATTTGCCAGAGAGGGAAGAGACCGACAGAGAAGCAGCAAGGCCTCCTGCATCCACTTCCAATTCCTGAATTTGTATTTCAGTCATTCTTTCTTGATTTTGTATTTGGACTCCCGAGGGTGTTGTATAAGAGTAAATGCGTGGATGGAATTCTCTCTGTTGTCGATCGTCTGTCTAAAGCTCCTTGCTTCATTACAGTCTCCTCAAGAATCACGGCAGAGGGGATGGCAGAGGCAGTCTTTGAACAAGTGATCCTCGAGTACGAGATGCCTCAATTGGTGGTGAGTAATCGTGATCCTCGTTTCCTTTCTGCTTTTTGGCAGGAGCTTGCTCGACTGTGGAAGACAAAATTGAACATGAGTACGAGAGGGCATCCACAGTCGGATGGACAGACAGAGAGAGACAATCAGACGATTGAGCAAATGCTGCGCTGTTTTGTGGATGAACACCAGTCAGACTGGCCGAAGTGGTTAGCTATGTGTCAGTTTACATATCGTGATTCAGTTTATTCAGCTTTCGGCATGTCTTCATTCCGTTTTCTGTACGGCCGCGATCTGATTCGTCTGCCTTCTGTTTCTGTACGAACGAAATCTTTCTGCCCTTCAGCAGCAGAATTCGCAGACGCTAGAGAGGCAGAAATTATGATAGCAAAAGAAAGATTGTAGAAGGCAAGAGAGCAGATGGCATAACAGGTAGATCCACACAGGAGAGAAGTATCTTTCGAGCCTAGAGACTACGTACTTATCCGTAATTCTTACTTCAAAGGAGATAAAAAGCCAGGAGGAATAGTAAGGAAACTCGAGCCAGTGTATTATGGACCCTTTGAGGTAGAAAGAAAGATACACGACAATGCATATGAGCTCATTTTCCCTGCAGGCGTACGGACATACAACGTGATCAATGTCTCCTTCTTAAAAAAGTATGAGAGGGAGAAGACTGATCCGTTACCTGCCATCCGCCTTCCAACCTCTACAGAGGTGGAGTATGAAGTTGAAGAAATTCTGGATCACAGGCGGATTGACGGACAGGCGCACTATCTCGTCTGGTGGAAGGGGGAGAATAAGAAAAATGCGTCGTGGGAACCGTCAATCAGCCTCACGCATGCAAAGGAAGCCCTGCATGCCTTCAAGGAGAAAAGAAGAGAAGCAGCGAAGAAGAAGGCAGGCAGGTGTGGGATGGAGTTGAAAAGACGTATGGTGCACGTCAGTGCAGTCGAAGATGCCATATAGAGCGGGGTGCGAATCTGTCAGTTAGAGACACAGCTTCCTAGGCTGTGTGCTCTCTGGCTACCTGCTTCTCAGCCTGAAGATGCTGAGAGTGATTCTGAGGACGTCATGTACATGTGGTAGAAGAGGCACACTGTGGTATCGGTCGTGGCTTACCGATTTCATTTATGCCTCTATGGTTCGATTTCGATAGTCTGAGTAATTGAGCTGAACGTGGACGTCAGCTTCAGAAGGCGGGCAGGTGTGGGCCTGTCACGAGCATCGCGCTGCACTAGGGCCGCCGCCGACCTCGCAACGCCGCGTGCGCCTAGTCTGAATAAAGTGACGTCTGACCTTTACGTGCGAAAGTTGTTCTGTGCCAGTCTCTCGATTGTGGTGTTGGCTGGTCTGAATAGTGGATCAATAGATTGACTCTGCTAGGTCACACTTTAATGTGAGTCTGCCTACGATCTATGCTTATCGTAATTGAGCCTCTAGTACCGTACGCAGCTTACACCCATGAACAATAAACCTTTCAATCATATTACTAAAAAAAAAAAAAAAAAATCATCTGCATGATTACTTATTTTTTCTTTTTTTTTTTTTCCCTTAGCCGACGCCTAGGCCGACGCCTAGGCCAACGCCTAAAACCAGGTTTTGTAGGGTGATTTCTATATTAGGATTTTTATGATATTTCTATCAAATTTCTATTGATTTCTATTGGATTTCTACTAGCATTTCTATAACATTTCTACTAGCATTTTTATGAGATTTCTATGACATTTCTATAACTTTTTGTAGAGTTAAAAAACATGCTAAAAATATTAAAGTAGCTTCATTAGAAATTGATTAAAACTTTATGTAAATTTGGATGCAAATCTTGATTCAAATCTTATAGTATCATCTTAGGAAATCTTATAGACATTTTATAAACTGGGTTTCAATAATGTTTCTATATATACATGTTTCTATAATATTCATCAACTCTAGTCATCAATTTTTTTATTAGGATTATCTGTCAATTATCTTTGCATGCAGCTTCTAGTAAGCAAATCGCTTTTATTGTTCTTTCTACAACGTTTACATATAAGAATTGCACCGACAGCCTGTCTAACGGCCTGTAGAACCCATTATGCTTTTCTTTTCTTGTCTTTGAGGAGAGCAGAACAAAGGGGAGAAGCTACCTTTTGAAGGTACAAAAAGCACTACATGGTCGCAAAAATGGAACTACTACCCCTTAAAGATCCCTAAAGCACCGAAGCTAGTATTGAAGTACCGAAAGGCACGTTGTGTGACTCGTGTTTTAACAACCGTGCCCAACTCATCCCGACTCGAGTCACTCACTGTCCTAGTCACTCTCTCTGCCAGTGTTGTTGCCGCTGAAGATATCTGCAACAGTAGACACAAAGGCTTACAAATTTGCCTTTTGGCGCTTCACGCCGAGAGCAGAAATCGCGCAGCACGTTCCCCCTGCGTAAAAGCTGAAGGCGACTTTGTCGTCTGTTATTACCTCCAAAATCTGGCTGGGAGTTGGTTATGTCCCATTCGCTCTGTTACCGTTGATGAGATCGCAAATCAGCGCGCTCAGCTTCTCGGTATCTTTGCCACTCAGGTTGTTGTCAGCTTTTGCGCATACTTACTTGCTTACCTCTTCTTTGAGGTATGCAGCCTCGTCAGTTGCAGTTGACAATGTTGCCGTCTCAGCCTCCAGCCCAGCTTGAAGACCTTAAAGTTCAAGACCATGCGGTTCTAAATCATCTGCAGCTGAGTCCGTATCGCTGATTTCATCAGAAGGACTGTACTGTCTCCCCACTTGGTCCCCTGGAAAACTAGCTGTCAGGGCCTACACACAGACAGGAACAGGGGGGCAAACAAGATAATAGGGGGAGAGAGAAGGAAGAAGTGACCCCAACGTTGCGAGCGAGAGTCAGGTGGTTAGGCGCAAAAGTGCACAAAAAACTTGTTGCTGCTCATAGGCTCAGTTGAAGGTCACTTCTTCCCTTACCTACTGGCGCGAATGGTCTAAGTACATTGTTATATAGTCCCAGTAAAACAAGTTCCTCACATAGATGTCCAGGTCGAGCAAGCCCCCAAGAGTGCCGCCGAGGGCACCTGCAAGTGATTGGGGGAACGTTTGCCCTCCTCCGGCCCCGTCCAGTTCATCACCAGCTTCTGGGATAGGGCTTTGATTTCGTTCTTTGTTTATAATGTCGATCTACTGTATCTCTGTAAGTGTTGCTCAGTGCTGCAACGATGAGGTGTATATATATTTACGTCTCCTTACTGATGAACAAATCTAAGTATGTACCGAAGGAAACATCATATATAGAAGCAAAGAAATATGTGTGCAAGCATACAGTGCCATACGCTCAGGTGTTTCAATACGCACTCTCAAACTCACACAGTGATGGAGAGTGATGGGTGTTGCACTGCAATGATCGATGTAATAGTACGTTTAACTTGCACAACGCGATGTATGCATGTATGGGATATGGGAATTCTTAATAATAAATAGAGACTTTTTGTATGTGAATTCAGTCAAAGTCAGGTCAGGCTAACTCAAGTAAGCGCGTGCAAACGCGTATGATTGATTGTCGATGCATGCGCATGTCAAGCGTCCGTCTACATTTTGGCAGATGGATATCATTGGACGTTTCCTCACTTCACTTTGCTTACAGTTCCTTTCACATAAGTTTAAATATACTTTGCCCTTCGGCATAGAAAAAAAACAGCAGAAAGATAGTCTTAAAGATTGTTCCGGCTGGAACCGCCCCAAAAACTTTAAGAGACTTTTCAGGCAAAAAAATGCTTTCCAAAATGTAATATTAAGTCAGGTGGTCGATTAAGGAGCAAGGGAGGTTGAGAGATCTGAAGTGGCTTCATCATCCGGCAGGCACATAGAAACACTGTTATCGACCAGATGTAATGAGTCTTCCTACGTCGTTGCATACTATCTGGGAGGCTTTTTCAGTGGGCGGGAGGCAGAAAGGGCTTAGCTTGCCAGAAGTATAGACCGATGAAGATATCTTCAAGATCTTGATATCCCAAGATGCCTTGCTCCATCAAAGGAAAGTGAAGCCAGGGGAAGTGGTAGGATACATAGGAACAGAAAAGACAAGCAAGTATCAGACTGTTCGCAGTTATGGAAGGAGTCAGAAAGTTTTGGATGCGTTTGGTGAAACTGAAGCGGGGAGGGTTACTGATTCCCATGTTTATGGAGACAATGAAGTCTTATTGAGGCACGTGCACTTACAGCACGGCCGGATGACACCGTGGTTCAAAGGAATGCAAAAAGACTCTATTAGGGTATTTGTTATGTTTATTGCAAAGAACCAAGAAGAAGGCATCGAAAAAGAAGCGGATTGGGGAGTGGCAGTCTTTGCAGCAAAGCGGTGCGCATGTCTGCTTGCGGCCAAAACAGAGAATCGCACCCCTCCAAGCGCATGCCGACAAGCATGAAGAGAACGAAGAGCTGTTGGCGTTACATTTGATTTGGTGTGTATGTGGGTGTGTGTTGGTGTTGCATTATGTTGCATGCATGCTAGTGTTGCTTTTTAAGGCCTCTCGCATAATGCACAGCAAGAATAATCTGCGCACGCGCACCTTTGACCACAAAATTTGATCAAAAGCATACGTGCGTGGTTGTATTGGATCAAGTGACTGATGGCTTTCTTTTGAAGCATCTTTGCTTGTCAGTCACAACAAACTGAGAGCTTAAAAAGAAAGTCGGCGCAGTGAAGACTACTGACTAGACTGTCCATCTAGCCTATAGCTTACCTTCTAAGCTAGTTTGTACACGGTGTGAATCCCTGTTTGGGAATGTTATATTGCAGCAGATTCAGATTCAGACTGATGTAGCCTTGTCACGTTTCTAGTTTTCAGTTTCCAGGTTTTGAGCTGAACTCTATTGTTGTCGATATGTGTTCTTTCTGAGAAGACGGAGAGAAAGTCTTTCCCGGTTTGAGTAGGGGGAGGGACAGGTGAACAAGGGACTGGACTCCAGGCAAGGAGACCCAGGTATGTGCAGTTGGTTGATGTCTTGCCGACTGCCCCTGGGGCTCTCCTTATTTTGAATCCAAACCAAGTCCCTGAGTCAACTGGTGTCATTCTGCCTGTCCACTTCTCTAATACACAGGCTGAGCAACTCAAGCAGATGGACGCGTAAGGAGAGGAAGGAGGGCGGATGGTTGTGTCGGTCCAGCCTGTCAATGTCTATAAGAACCATACTTGGAGGATGTTCCCGTTTGACCTTCAGGATCAGCCCAACCTGTACTACGAGCCTGAGTATGCGAAGGTCTACGCAAGCAATGAGGCTGTGTCCAACGCCATGGCTGATTTCGCGCGGATGACCTTCAGCAAAGCGGGAGGCCCTGGTTCAGTGTTCGTGCTCGAGAACTCTGCCAGTCGGGCGGAGCACCAGCAGATCGTGTTGTATAACTGGGATCAGTTTCAGAAACTCCTGGCTCTCGGACTTCAGTGTTTGTACACATTGATGACAGAGTGCGGGTATGATCCAGACCGCCTGAAGAAGGCCTTTCGCAAAATCCTCTCCCGACTGCCCCCAGACCCTTTCTTTCCCCAGTATGGAGTGGCAGGACACTCCAATGTGCACGTCAGACCTGATCCCCAGGTCTTGATGTATTCGAACCCGCTGGAGGCTGCCTTGGCGGCCTTGCAGACAGGTGAAGGGTGTCTGGGTGGGTAAGATGGCGTCCCAGATACGGCCAGTCAGCCCGTTGAGATCGAGGGATCGGATATCAAGATGTCGACTGTGCAGCCGTCTGGCAAGAGGCGACGTCCATATGAAGGAGCGAAGTCAGTGCTTGGCCCAGGTACTCTGGCTCAGCTCCAATAACAACCGTAGCAACAGAAGCAGCAGCAGCAAACAAAGGATCAGCAGAAGACCATGAACAGGAGAGAGGGACTGTTAGTCGCAGATCCCCTTGTCATCCCGGTGAGGGAGCAGCCTTCGCGGCTGTATAGTCGGGTCTGCGCTGAGCTCCCCGTCCTGCAGGAAGTCAAGTATCCAACGTTGGTGCAGAAAGCCAACGATCTGTACACCAACGTGGTTGGTTTGCTCCAAGCCCACGGTTAACCAGTAGAGGAAGACTATGTGAAGACCCTTGTGATCAGGAATCTCCGTCAATGGGGGGTCAGAAGGGATACCATCCCCAGTGATGCAGAACTGCAGGAGCTGCTCTTCTGTGCTATCCATCTCCACAAAGATGATAGCAGTGTTAACGGGCAGGCCGCCTGAATATTGGGAGTCGTCCCGGCGAAGCAAGTGACTCCCCTGGTCAGCTAGCTGGTCAGTCTCGTTATTCAAAAAAGCTAAATCGCTACGTCATCAATTTGATGAGAATGAATTCTTGGCCTAAATTCCTGGCAATTTTCTGTGTGTGCTGCAGGTGGGAGAGGGAACAGAAGTAAGGAGGGGGAAGGGTGGGAATTAGATCTATGGGCGCTTAGGGTGGAAGCGTCAAGCTCTGCAATGTGGAGAAGAATTGAACAGCTGCGTGATCTGGCAGATGCTTTGTTTACTCTTGCTCCAAGGATCTGGAGAGAGAGGGATCCGTTATCGCTAACATTCTTATATTTAGGTGCAATTCGTTCTTTGCTGTTGCAGTTATTACATAAACGTGTGCGTTTGACTTGTCTTGTATGCCGTAACGATGCGCGTAAGTGTAGTTGTAAGCTAAATGTCGAATTGCCTCTGTCTTGATTTACAGGTGAAGGGGGTGTTAAGATTGTACTGCAACGCCGTGGGTGTGATGAGAGCCAGAGTGGTGCTTCAGGTGCGTCTCTCTGGAGGTCTCATCATGTTCAACGGCTGTTGTTTGATGCTGCTGATTCATTGTTTGTTGAGTGGTGTGAGCGGTGGTTAGAATTCGCTCCTACAAGATTTGCATTTTACCTCAAATCTGTTCATGATCGATTGCAAGCGTATGGAGTGCCCGTCTGCGCGTGTTCGAATAGTAGAAATGTATTGTATATGATGTTTTCTCCTTTCTTTCATCGTGGTCCTTATATTGGATGTACTTCTCAATTTGTATCTCAAAGGTTAAAAGGGCATGTGAATGCAGCATTTTCTTTAACTTGTCGGGGTGGGCAACAAGCAATGCATGCTTCTTATCTGTATATCGCTTTTTCATTTGACTCTTTGCATTTATGGACGTTGATGCCAGTGTGCCATGTAGCTGACACAAATGGATAGACTTCCAGAAAGCTCTTGCTGGTAACAGAAGCCTTGGCAATCTTGCAGCTGCAGCCTTCTCTGAATATGAAAGGAAATCCTTATTGTTCCATTGGTGACAAATCAATGATTCATGTACCTATGCAGGGCGAACACTCGCCGTCGCAGCCCTCGAGAAAGGGCAGGCGGGGGCAAGATGCTTCGTTCAAGGCTGCGTTGCCGAGATCATTGTGTCTTCTCTCCTTACGAGAGATGATCATCAAAATTCTGTAGGGAGGGTGGAAGAAAGAGGATTTTATCAGAAGAGCAAATGCAATTGGGGCTGTGGGTGGGGCTGGGTCGTTGGCTTATCATCTGTGGCTTCGATCTTTTCTGGGAAGGAGAAGAAGATCGAAATAGCAATTGGGGTGGTTGCCAGTTGAGAAAGAAGATTTAATTGCAGTTGTCAGGCAAGAGTTGCAGTACGCAGATGTGGAGTTCTTTCAAGGACTGTTTGTATTAAATATCAAACGCTTGTGTTTATTGAGGGAATGGAAGTTATCTGATGTCCTTTTATCTATTTCTGTTTTTGATTTTCGTATCCCAAACGTCTCTCTTCCTCTTATCCTCAAGGTAGTTCATGGATGCTTGTCCAGTCTTTTCTTTTCTTTTTCTTTTTCTCTTTCTACGTCTCTTTGAATTCGTCTACGCTCAGCTGAAGCCCCAAACTTGCTTAAATTACTGAAAAATGAGAAGGAGGCTTCGTTGAGCTTGAACGATAGGGATACAGATTTCAATGCAACACAGATGAATGAATGCAATTGCGAAAGGTTGATTCATGAATTCAATCTAGAGCAATGTGAAGGGCACGTATGTGTACTCTTGTCTACATCTCCTTCACTGAGTGATGCTCTGTCTCTCCCTCTTTTCTGGAACTGCAAAACTCCTTTTCTCAGTAAGGCATCTGATTTATTGAGAGCATGCGAAAAAGAAGGAAGAAGGATGATTGCTCGGTTACCAAACAGTGAGCCGCATCTAACAGAAGAAAGAAATATAAAGTTCAAAAGACACTTACAGGAATGGAAAGAAACCTTTAAGTCAACGATAGACTCAACCCAAGCAAGAAAAGGCCTATTTCCATCGCCCATTTTTCCGCCTTTGGCCTTTTTGATGCGCCGTGTAAGAAAGTCTTTGTCAATTGTGTTGGTTGATCGCTCCAAGGGCGATTTGGCTTTTATATGCTCGAGGGCTTATAAGCATTTTGGGGTTTTTGAGCTCTTTCCTGCCTCTAAAGCATTTGAGCATTTGATGGAGGAACAAGTGAAAGAAAAGACAAGTCGATGGTTTCGGCCTGCTTGGCCGAAGGTGCTGCAGGAGGCAGCTGAAGTCTTCCCTCCTAGAAGTAAAGCATCTCACCAGTGGGGGCTTGGGGTAGCTCTTCCGAAAAGAAAATCTTGGAACGAGGAAGAAAAGCCTCCAAATGGTTGGGGAGAAATGAAATTTCGTCCTTTATCTTCGTATTTTCATCATACTTGGAGAAAGCCTCTTTCTGTTGTTTGTTGGGCTCTGAATTTTTTGACATCTTCCATGTCTCCTCATGTCACATTGACAACACCTGATCAATTCACCACTGCAGTAGATAGATTGAATTCAGGAGAGTCAGATTTGACATGCGAACAATTTTCTTTGTGTAATCTACAAGGCCCAGCTTATGGAGCAAAACTGTTTGTGAGAATAGAAGATATTAAAGAGTTCTTCCCTTCATGCCCGCATGAAGAAGTACTTCAGGAAGTGAATAAACGCATCCATGAAGTACACAAGGAAAAGAGAGCAAGGTTTGTATGTTTTTTGAGAGGATTGGTTGAGAGAGTTTTTCATCGGCAAATTAGACCTAGAGGTGGTCGATTTTTGGCATCATCTGTATATGTGCGTCCCGTCCCGTTCTTTTTATCACATTGCAATTATTTTCATGCTGATGCTCTTCCTTTATGATGGATGCCTAAGTTCTTGAAACTTGATTTTGAGACTTGTTGCATTAGAGTGGGTAAATGGTTTCTTCATCAGAAAGAAGGGTGGCCATAGAGGGCATCAGTGTCTCCAGGGCTAGCTCCAGGGGGGACGCAGTTTTATGCTGCCCGTAAAGAGAGGCAATGGGCTCAGCATAGGGGTATGGATTCTTTTAGAACTGATGTATAGCTAATAGCTCATTAGATTGATGATCGTCTGATTGTGTTTCGGCATTAAGAGCAGCTTTCAGTTAGCCAATCTCCTTTTCTTTCTGCTTTCTTTAATCCACAATTTTATGCTCCTATGTATAAGCTTGTGCAGCAAGAAAAGAATGACTTCTTGCAGTTTTATTTGTCGGTGTGTTCAGTTACTGCAAGACTGTTTTGTATGCCTAAGAAGTCAGTAGCTCCTTTACCTTGCTATATGCATACAGCTGCTGCTCATCCAAATTTCTTGAAAAAGAGGATTTTGAAAGGTCATTTCATGTGCGCGATGTTGTATTGTATCGGTCTCCCATCCATGTTGATTACTGTAATGCATGATTTAATTAATGAGTTGTGCCGTTTTGGGTACCCACGAGAGTTGTGTGTACATACAGCAAGGGATGTATATTACATATTGTTTTGTTTGCCGTTGCCGGGCTGTTTATTAGATTGATTAGAGGAGTGTGAAAGCGTAGGCAGTATGCTCCATATGTGCGTGTGTGTGTTTGTGTGCTGTTGGTGTTGCCGGGCCGTGAGGCCCGGTAACGTTAACAGCTCTTCGTTCTCTTCGTGCTTGTTGGCATGCGCAAGCACATGCCTCCAAGCACTTCGTTTACTTCGAGCCATTGGCATTACATTTGATTTGGTGTGTATGTGGGTGCGTGTTGGTGTTGCATTATGTTGTATGCATGCTAGTGTTGCTTTTTAAGGCCTCTTGCATGATGCATAGCAAGAATAATCTGCGCACGTGCATGTTTGACCATAAAATTCAATCAAAAGCATACGTGCGTGGTTACATTGGATCAAATAACTGTGGCTAGCCGGATGGCTTTCTTTTGAAGCATCCTTGCTTGTCAGTCACAACAAACCGAGACCTTAAAAAGAAAGTCGGCGCAGTGAAGACTACTGACTAGATTGTCCATCTAGCCTATAGCTTACCTTACAAGCTAGTTTGAACAATGCTTGTGCGGGTAGCCTATTCTGCCTGGATTGACATGGAGGTTGGTCACAGCCTGATTTCTGTTTTAAATTTGTTTCTATTATATGTGTTTTGTTACATCATTTTTTGTATTTTTTGAATGAATTGCAGAAAGAAGAGGAAGAGACTCTCATCACATAGATTGATCACTGAGGACCGCAATGGAGAGCCTCTTTCTATGATGAAGAAGGCTTCTGGAGTTGTGACCTCTCTCTTCTCTGGGCTTACGTACTCGGTGCATATTTCCGATGCCTAGTCCGATGCTGGAGGCCAATAACAGAGTGTGGTGGGGTTGCAGTGTGTGTGAAAGAACAAGCTGCACCACAAGCCACTCGGGGGGTTGGAAGGCCACAAGGAGCTGCTAGCTATGCAGAATGCATCCAAACACACAGATTTTGCCTAGGATTTTGCTTTGGCTTGCAGTCCGAGAGCACTATGTGTCTACATCCTCTGGCTAGAAAGGTTGCAGGGAGAAGAAGAAATTTTGCTGGCATGCATAGACCTCCTAATAAAGAATTCACATGTCTAAAAGCAATTCAGTTCTAAGTATGTTTTATAACTTAAAATCATGTTTTGTTTATTTTTAGGCTGTTTTGCATACAAACTCTATTTATTATTGAGAATTCCCATATGCATTACCGGCGTGGCGCGCGAGATCAAAGTTTGTGTCCCATCTAGTCTTGTTTGGTCTACTGGCTCCCTTCCGTCCCGTACGGTCTAACGCAATATATTGCTGCTAGATGAGACAATAAGTTCAGTCAGTCAGCACTTCAGTCCGGTACCTACAGGAGGGTAAGTCTGACAGTCCACCATTCCTACTCCTGGTACTCCTGAATGTTTCTTTCCGATCCAGGTCTCTTTCATTTATTTTTCTGCATGCATGTGAAGAATTACTTTTTAAGCTCAATTGCACGTTTTGCATTTTGCTCTCAGTCGCTCGCATTCGCACACGGTCACGCACTTCCTGACCAGGTCTGACTTTACTGTGCACGGCGGCGGGATATTCCAAGATCGGCGCCGCAAGGGCCGAACTTCGGACATTCCCCCTATCCCGTCGACTCGCGTTAAATTTCTTTTTTCTTCCAGACTGTCTCTCAATCAATCGATCAGGATTTTACTTCTGTCAGTCAGTGGTTCGGTCGGTTGGTCAGTCAGTTGGTTATTCAACTTGCTTGCTTACTTAGTCTAGTCAGTCAATCCTTCAGTTAGTCAATTCTTTAGTCAGTCATTCAGTCACTCGGTCAGTCAGTCAGTCAGTCAGTCAGTCCGTCCTTCAATCCTTCACTCTGTCAGTCGTTTTTGGTCCTACACTCACTTCATTCCTTCACTCACTTCATTCTTTCACTCTGTCAGTCCTTCAATTGGTTTACTTCCTTCTATTCTTTCCTTCATATGGTTAGTCAATCAGTCGTTCAGTCTGTTGATCCTCTTTTTTTCTTTCTTATCTCTTCAAGCTTCCTTTCAAGACTTCTACTTTCCGAGTGGGCCCCCTCTTCCAGTTTTGTTTTATCTATTTGCTTGATTTTCTCTTGGCATATCTTTCGTTCTCAGGCTTGTGCCTTTAAAAGTTGACTTTTGCCCTCAAGTCGGACTTTTATCTTAACTCATTCGAAAAAGCCTAAATTCTAGCATAAATTTGGAATTTTCCACCTAATACCCTATAATTGAGAATGAAAGAGATGATCATACATTATTTATTCATCAACTAATTATTTATAAAAAATATATAATATGACTATATCAGTTATATACAATGTGGTACATTTTATAGAAACTAATACACTGTTATACAATTTTGAATTCCTTTGAAATCTAGTTTATCTGGACTGAGTGGTTTACGGTGGTTTAAACCAATCAAAAGTGAATTATAAACATTTTTTTTACAAAATATTTAATAGTCTATTAATTAGTAATAAAAAACTAGAAAACTGCTTTATCAGATGATTAGTGATTAGTGATTAGTGGTGCCCTAGAACACTATAATCCAACTCAGATCCATGCTTTAAGTGCTGAACAAATTAAATTTTTAAATTATTTTTTATAAATGCATGTCACTAATTTTTTAAAAAAGAAGCCGGCCTGGGATTTAACTTTCAAACAGCTTACGCACACCCAGCTCTATAGCGCACGCGTGTCGAACCCAGTAGCTGATACAAGTGTTTCAAAGTTAAATGTTTCGGCACAGTTTAGCTGTCATTTACATGTATGTGCATGGAAACACGTGAACTTCAAGCAAAAATGATACCCCAGGCTGGGGGTTGCATCTAAAGCGAATCCCATTGGCGCAGGTCGTTGCTTATCGATCTACAACTTTCAAATCAGGAAGGAATGTAGCTCCATACATACCATCATACAAGATTCATGCGGTTTAAACTAATGGTATAGCGATTGGAAAGGAAAGAGTAATTCATATGGCAATAGAGAGAAAAGAAAGGTGCATGATTTCAGCGAAGGATTTCCTTCAATGAGAAGTCAAAAAGAGAAGAAAGAGACAGAAAAAAGACTCCAAGAGAGAAGAAAAAAAGAAGGGGGGAGGAGAGCAGGTAAAAAGAGCTTGGCTAGGGAGCTTTGGGGATACAGAAAGAGGAGGGGATAGTCACTATAGGGAGGAGAGAAGCGAGTCCAAAGAGGAAGTCGCAGTCAAGAGTCTGCATGACGGGATTGAGAGAAGGAAAAACGGAGCAAACGTACACAGGATTGAGACAATTTAAAGGAGAGATAAATGGAGAAAAACAAAAGAGAAAGCGAAGATGAAATAGGGAGGAAGGGGAAATACCGGGAGGAGGCGGAAAAGGAGGTGCCGAGAGGACTCCGAGTCGATGTCAGAGCAGAGACGGAGGGACAGATAGAGAGAGATATAAGGAGAGAAGGGGAGGGAAGGAGAGGAGAAAGAAGTCAAACAGACAATGATGTATACACATAACCAAACATACTTGCGTCAGCTTATGCACACCGGCGTACATCGACACAGACACAGACACATACGGACACGTACGGTCACGGATGCATACATCCACACCCACACATACACACACACACATACACACACACACACACACACACAGAGAGAGAAAGAGAGAGAGAGAGCACGTGACAGAAAGAGTGAATGAAGAACTCATAGAAAAAGGCACGAGGAGAGAAAAGAGGGAGAGAGGGAGAGAGAGAGAGACAGAAAGAGAGAGAGGGGGGGGGGGGGGGGGGGGGGGGGGGGGGGGGGGGGGGGGGGGGGGGAGA
>JAHBMJ010002737.1:2255-7255 GCA_018398765.1 Chromera velia
GGGGGGGGGGGAAGAAAGGAGGGAGAGAGAGAGAGAGACAGACAGACAGACAGACAGACAGACAGACAGAAAGAGAGCGTCACAAGGAAGGAGAGAGACAGAGGCCAAGAGAGAGGCTGACTTGGAGGCCATCTCTGCCTTCACCTGCTGTGCCACCTCTTTCTGGTCCGGCGAGTGAGTCCAGATGCCGCTGCGGTATTGGGTCCCAACGTCATTTCCTGCAGGCACACAAAACGAGGCAGGCAGACGAAGGTTCTTGGCTGCGCAACTATTCCAAACAGCCTACACAGTTATCACACAGACACACTCAGATAGAAACTATCACAGAGAGAGCTCCAGCTGATGGTTTGACTGGCGTGGTGCGACTGAAAGGCGTGGGCAGGGGTCTTGGATGACAATCCAAAAGCTTTGAACGGCATCATCAGTAATTCTTTCTCTACAGGTATGATCGAGCTTTTTCTTCTCTTGGGGTATCTTGAGAGAGACCGACCTTGGCGATTGAGAGTCGTGGGGTCCTGCAGATGCGCAGGCAGGCAGGCAGGCACGAAGAATTAAGAGGGAAGGAATTAAGCGAAGGTAGGGGTGACAGTGCAGTTGCGAAGAAAAAACTGAGGGGGGGATTGACGAGAGAAATGTAAAGATGTTGGGAGAACGATACAAAAAGGCAGGCAGGCAGGTAAAGGGTAGACGTCCGACCATTCCTGGCATCTCTCCTTCCCTCTCTCTCTTTTCTCTCCCTGTGTTTGTGTTTTGTGTATGTGTGTGTCTGTCTACTTGTTTCTTTGTCTGCCTCACTATCTCTGGGTCAGTATCTAGGAAGACATGAGACAGAGCTTCTACCTGCCAGCCAGCCTGCCTGACTGACTGACTGACTGACATGAATTTTGAAGAAATATTCGAGAAGCGCCTTGTAGCTTGTCTTGCTCTGCGGGCACAGGGGGGGTAAAAGGGGGGAAGGAGAGAATATCGGTGCCAGAGACAACGGGACAAATCTGGATGAATCAAAATGAGGCCGCAGGCGAAGAGAAGTACAAGCAAAAGAGAAAGAAAATATTTTCTGCTACGGTTGGTGAGGATCACAGAGAGCGGAATGCGAGAAACTCATTTCTTCTTCAGGCAGAAAAGTGCAGGGTATATAGAGCCAGGCAGAGGTAGAGAGAAGGAAGAGGAAAAAACAGAGGAGACAAGGGGAGACTGAAACAGATAGCGGAAGGAAACAGGCAAGCAAGCACAGTAACAGACAAGCAGACATGCAGACCGGAACAAACACACACACACACACACACACACACACACACGCACACTCGGGTATAGGAGGGACGGCAGATGGTGGGCAGATGGAAGGAAAATTCAGACACAAAAACAAAGTGAGATGCCCGGCTGGCTTCCCAGCAAGGTGATGAATAAACGATCCGTTCTTTCCATTCTTCTCCTCTTCTTCTCTGCTCTACCCACCCACCGGAAAGAATTCAATTTGGATCGCCTCGGCGTAGCCTGTCGTACCACTGCACACTGCCTGCAACTCAGCAGGCATGAATGCAATCGTGGAACTAACGTATGTCATCACTCTCTTCTTCATTTATTAATAATTCCCGCCATGCATCATCTTTCTATCCGGTCGGTGCCTTCTTCGTTTGTTTGTTCGTTTGTTTGGATCTGTCGGGCCAGCAAATCTGTCTGCCAGTCAGTCATTCTGTCTGCAATTCAGTCAGGCAGTTTGAAAGTCAGTTATTTCTCTCATTGACGTCATGTGGGTGGGGACAAAAACAAGAGAACCTTCGAATTGAATTCAGGGGATGTTTGAGTATCTATGCTGAAGCGGGTTTCTCATGGAAAAGAAACCAAAAAAGGCGTGACAATACGTGACGGGCAGACCTCTCATCTCCATGTCGATTCGAGGGCCCCCTTTCTCTTTCTCAAGAAAACTCAGGCAGGGAAGGAAGGAGGGACAGGGAGAAGACTTGACAATCGATCAATGCTCGCTCTGCTCTCCGCGCATCCGTCCGTGCCTCGTCGTTTTCTTCCGACAGACTCACTCACTGACTCTGTATTCAGCGGGACCACTCCCGCCCACGTATCCGTTTACTTTCATACAGAATAATTTTCATACAAACGCATGCACTGACTCTGTATTCAGCGGGACCACTCCCGCCCACGTATCCGTTTACTTTCATACAGAATAATTTTCATACAAACGCATGCACTGACTCTGTATTCAGCGGGACCACCCCCGCCCACGTATCCGTTTCCTTTCATACAGATGTTATTTTCATACAGAATAATTTTCATACAAACGCATGCACTGACTCTGTATTCAGCGGGACCACTCCCGCCCACGTATCCGACTGCAGTGCTCTTCAGTGCGTCCCCAAACTGCACTCAAGTCGCATGATGCAGACGAAAAAGTGATGCAGGCAGTCACGCCATGAAGCTATGCATACAACTGAACAATTAATTGAATCCACGGGCCCGCGTGGTGCAGCGAGAGACAACGAAAAGGATCCCTCCGTACAGCTGCTGCAAAAGAAGACAGAAAGACTCGTGGGAAGCAAATGCGCCGAAAGAAAGAAAGGTAGGAAGGAAGGAAGAAAGAAGAAAGAAAAAGTGGCCACAGGGACGGGAAAAGCAAAGCAGGAGAGGACAGGTCCCCTCCTGTCTTTCCCTCTCTGAGATCCCAGAAAAGTAGAAAAGAAAACAGAAGAGAAAATAGTGTTTCGGACGTTCTCTTTCGAATCTTGCGACGCTACCTTCATCTTCGTCTACATGCAGAAAGGATGAATTTCCTTGTATGTTGGGACTACATTTAAACGCAGACTGCCCTTTCTCGTAGGCAGTCAGGCAAGGAGGTCCACCAAAACCAAACCTCACCCAACCGAAGAGAGACAAGAAATGTCAAGGCAGGAAGCAAGGCTGGACGAAAGAACAGAAAGACAGACCTCCTTTCGGAACCATCGCTCCAACCCTGCACCCACTCAGCCGAAAGGCAAGAAGGCAGAGAAAGAGATATACCACGAAGAAAGAAGCGTATATAGAGGGAAATGAAATAAACACGCAGGCATGCATGATCACCAGGACATCAAAATAGCAGAGAGGGAGGCAAGATCCTCCTGTGAGAAAAAAACACGTGAACGGACTTTCATTGAAGCACAACGTCGGCAAAAGTGACTAGGACAGTCTCACAACAAAACGAGCTTTTTCCAACTGGACTTCTCAAACCCCACACTCAGATCCAGAAGCCACTCCCAAGAAACCAGCCTGGGGTGAAGCTCTTTCTTCGCTTAATATCCGTAAGTCTAGATAACTTTGGCATCGAGAGAGACAGGGAGGGAGAAGTCAAACAGATCGCATGCCTTCAATGTACTGACCCCAGAAGCATCCTCCGGCAAAGGTTGCGACCTGAAAGGCAAACAATGAAGGAAGACGCACAAGGAGACGGGATTGAGGAACCGTATCCAAGAAGACTGAAGCGTCATCATTGGAAAATCTCCAAATGCCAAAGAGCTGAACAAGTGACTTTCTTCCTAGATTGGCATAGAGGCAGCGGGTGGGAAAAGGAAGGCCAAAGACAAAAGAAGGTTAGAAGGGGAGTATGCCCAAGAAAGATTGCAGGACAAATGAATGTTTCCTCATCACCATTCTTCTCCTCTGTCTCGCTGACCTCCACATCTCCACCAGAGCCGGCCCCTGGCACAGGATTGGCACTCATTGCAGGCTTCTCGCTCATCTTTCCACTGCTTGGGTTTGCTCCCATGTACGTTCCCCACAAGTCGTCAGTGTAAACGGGAGTGCTGGGATAGTCAAACGAAGTACAGGTAACCCGACTCAAGGCGAGAAAAAGGATCGATATCAACGCACAGTTCCGGAATCCTCTGGTGCACCTTCTCTGCATCACGTAGAGCGAAAACAGTTGTGCCCTGCTGACGAAATTCAGGCAGGCACTACCGGTCAAAGTGGATGACAGACAGTCTGACCGTCTGATTCGATAGAGACGAGACGTCTGAGTGATACGAGACGTATGGCGAGAGCGCAGGGCCGAGCTAAACGCGGAGACCGAGCTAAATGCATGCATGAGGCGATCGTGTTTGGGGATATATTTCTTGCATGCCTAGCTGCATGAATCCATTCACTCCCCGCAATTATATATATATAAGTCTCTTGACTCCGTCCACTTGCTGGCAGCCTTCATTTCCTTATATTTATATCTTGTCTGCGTACAAAACAGGATTTAGAAGAAAGACAGTCTTGCGCAGCACTTACAGGTTCTTCTCTATTGCATGTATGAAGTTCCACTATCTGCATGTACACGCAGCTCCAAAACATCTAAAAATTTCCTCCAAAAAAGTCCACTACGAGAACAATGCAGCTGGGACCTCAGGCACGACCAGCGCCTTCTCTGGATCTGCAAGCTCTCGTATTGTGCGTCTAATTGAGTGTCGGAAGGCAGCAGCTTCTTTCGAATACATGAATCGGACAACAGTTACGTGCATGCATGGGCATGCATAAAAAGCATGCACATGCAAGAATAAACGCCTTCCTATGCAAACACTCTGTGTATGCACCCTCTTCTCGTTTTTTCTGTCTTTCTTTGTCTTTTGTCTGCAGCATCTTGGTCGTGTTCGCAGCGTTCCAACTCGCAGCAGCGATCTACTTGCTGATCCACTCCAGCATGTACATCGGGAATGTGAACATCGCAAAACTCAAAAAGAGAAGCAACTATGTTAGCGACGTGAGTAGGACACCGCACAGCCATGCATATGCTCTCAATCATGTACACAAAGGGAGGGGGAGAATGTGGGGATGACAAAAAAACTTGATGACTGAATGATCAAACAAACAAAAGAGAGCAGAAAGAGCCCGTGTTGGCAACTTGCCTGATTCATTCATGCGCAAACTGAAAGAAAAAAGAAAAGTCTTTTCTTGAACCCTCCCCCCTCTCTCTCTCACACACACACACAACCTCACGCATTCACTCTCTCTCTCTCTCTCACACACACACACAG
>JAHBMJ010002737.1:12255-16298 GCA_018398765.1 Chromera velia
ACAGGGGGAAAGGGAGGGAATGTGGAGAGTGCGGCAGGGCTGATTCGTCTAGCAACCCGATCAGGGGCAGAATCGAGAAGGGCCCTGCAGTTTCTCATACAGAACGCAGAAAGGGAAAAGGTCAGGTTGTCAATCTAGACGGGCTGAGAGAATTGTCTTATACTATGAAGAGTGTAAGCAATGAGTGTCGATCGGTCAGCGGAGGGCTGAGCGTTGTTGTCTTGCCCGCTGTCCTAACAACTAACTCTTTGTCAGCTTCTCTTTGCTGTCACACTTACTTGCCCTCTGTCCGAACGTGTGACGCTTTGTCTGTCTCACTGGCTCGCCCGCTGCCTGAACGCACAACTGTTTGTCAGCTTGTCTGGTCTTTCTCATTGACAGATCAGCTTTCAGTCCTTTCTCTTTCTAACTGGATGAGAACCTCTCTCTCTCTCTATCTATCTATCTCTATATCTATCCATCCATATCTATCTGGGTACTCGCTGGCCCTTGCATTTGGGTGGAAGAACTGATTGATGGATTCAGTTGGAAAGATGGATCGATCTTCTTCTTCTCCTCTCCTTTTGAGCTCTTCTATCTGTCTATCTGGACATGTGCAGGCGCAGAAAGGTGCGGGAGCCGAGGACAAAGAAGCAGAAGCATCAGACGTTGGGGGAGGGGACGGCCTTCCGGTCGGTTGAATTGTTTCGATTGCTGACAAATGAATGCATACTCTCCGCTTTGCATGCCCATCGCTCTTTTCCTCCGTCTTCCTCTCTCCGCGTCCACATTACTGCACCTAGCAGTAAAAGCATACTGCTATGAATGCTTCTATGCATGCTCGTTTGATGGCTACCTGCAGGACACGCCCTGCCTAACGGAGTTGCACACTCTGCTTGCCACATCCCTTCCTGGACAGGCCTCGCCACCCAAAGGGGAGAGTCCAAAACAAAGTCCGCGTCTCTCCTCAAGAGCAAACACAAGGACTAGATCCCAGCTTTTGCACGTAGCATTTACAGACATCTTGCCGCATGATCGGTAATTAGCAGGCACCTTAAATCAATATATAAAAAAGCTAAGAGTTCGCAGTATTTCTTGTAATCAATAACTAAGTAATCAGTTTAACATATATTGTTATAGTAAAAATTCATTAAGTATCATATTTGATGCTCTAAATGAGCATTTTATATCTAGATTTCATAATTAGTAATTTATGTTTCGGAATTCAAACAAATTGACCAATAACTGGATTTTAGTACATTATTTTTTAAAAAAAATATTATACTCTGCAAGTTTAACTAATTCTGACATGTTCACAAATACGTTGAACAGATCGAACCCCCTTTTTTTCGTAATTGTAGAATTAATTTTTAGTATAGTCTAAGGTTTTGTAACACAAAATTGCCACAAATATTCGTTATTACATTTACTGAACTAGGTCGGCGATCGCAAGCAATGAATTGAAGATACAGCTTGATATTATGATGCTATATATGATGATGGCAAGTTGATTGATGCAAGACAGACAAATGGTTATAAAAACCATATATAAGTTATACAGCTAGGTTATCAAATTTTTGTTAATATATATACATGCAATCAGATTGACTCACACACGTACGCTAGGAAATGCTTTGAAAGCACTCTTGAGGACGGGGAGAGGCAGTGGTTTACCAATAAACCTGTTGCCCTTCCGGAGATTCTCCGCTGACCACAACGGTTGCAGGTTTGAAAAGTGTAGACGCGCGATCTGTGTCCGCACGTCCGGTCTCTGACCATTAACCCCCGGATACATAATGGGAATGATATGGTCGACGTGCCAATGCGACCCGTAATTCTCCCACGATATACCAGGGTTGCCGTGGAAGCTGTTTTTCTCCAAATGGACCTTCAGCTCCTCAAAAGAACAACCTAGATACTCACAAGTGCGCTTTTTTCGGAACTCTGGCGTGGATCTCTTATCGCGAAGAGATGCAAGTCGTTTTGAGACTGTTTGGCGTACTGAATGAGCCAAGCGGTAGACGGTGTCTTCTTTGTATCGCAATCTTCTTCGCATATTCTCCTTTTCGCGGTTTTCCCAAAAGAGTGGATTATCACTCTGACATAGTGCACAACGGTTTCTCAAGCGCCCGTGTGCACAGATACTGCTCCCCCCACACTCCTTGCACTGATTTCGTCGTCGGCCGTGTTCGCAAATGTCTTTTCCTCCACACTCCTTGCATGTCCTCTTCTGGCGACCATGCTTGCAGACGCTCTTCCCCCCACAGTCCCTGCACGTATTCCGCTTGCGACCGTGTTCGCAAATGCCCTTCCCTCCGCACTCCTTGCACTGACTTCGCTGCCGTCCGTGCTCACATAGTCCCTTTCCCCCACATTCTTTGCACAGTCTACGACGGCGACCGTGCTCGTAAATACTCTGTCCTCCACACTGTTTACACTCCGTGCGCCGGCGACCATGTTCACAGATTCCTTTCCTTCACACTCTTTACAACGAGACCGCTGCCTTCCGTGCGGACAGCGGGCCCTTTTCACTGGCTTTTTCTCGGCAAGGGAGAGTTCACTTGCAAAAAATGCGGATTCAACGGAAGAGCCTACTTCATCGGAAACGTCAGCTTTCCCAATGCCTGTCTCTCTTATCGTGCCTCGCTGCGAACACGTCTCAGAAATCTTACATGCGGCCTCCGTGTCTGTGCTGAGGAGCTCCACATCTTTTAAAACAGACCGCAGGTGAATAGACCGATTGTGACTGCAAGTGGGGTGGAACGGAGGGGAGAGTGCGAGGGGGCGCAAAAGAATTGATTGGAGGGGATGGTTTTTCTTAGGGAGATCTTGCAAACCCCCGGACGGCTTCTGACTAGCGGGGATGGGCGCAGGCTTGCCAATAAACCTGTTGCCCTTCCGGAGATTCTCCGCTGACCACAACGGTTGCAGGTTTGAAAAGTGCAGACGCGCGATCTGTGTCCGCACGTCCGGTCTCTGACTATTGACCCCCGGATACATAATGGGAATGATATGGTCGATGTGCCAATGCGACCCGTAATTCTCCCACGACATACCAGGGTTGCCGTGGAAGCCGTCTTTCTCCAAATGGACCTTCAGCTCCTCAAAAGAACAACCTAGATACTCATAAGTGCGCTTTTTTCGGAACTCTGGCGTGGATCTCTTGTCGCGAAGAGATGCAGCAATGCCGGTGACGTGTACATGCGATATCTGGGTCAGCTGGTAGACGGTGTCTTCTTTGTATCACAATCTTCTTTTGGCATATCTTTTTTCCCTCTGCTGAAAGAATACAGGGTTGTCCCTCTGACAAAGAGAACACTCGGTTCGAACGCGCATGTGTTGGCAAATAGAGCCTCCCACACATTCTTTGCATTTGCTGCGCTGGTGACCGTGTGGACCGATACTGCCACCTCCACATTCTCCACAGATAGTGCGGGGGCGACCGTGCTTACAGAGACTCTTCCCTCCGCAATCTTTACAGAGTGTACGCCGGCGACCGTGTTTGCAGATTCCCACTCCACTGCACTCCTTGCACTGGTTACGTTGGCGACCGTGCTCACAAACGCCTTTCCCGCCGCACTGCTTGCACTGACTGCGCTGGCGGCCATGCTCGCACAGGCCACTGCCTTCACATTCCTTGCACACTCTCCGAACGCGGCCGTGCACACAAATCTCAGAACCGTTGCACTTTTGACACAGAGCACGTCTTCGTCCGTGTTTACAGATTCCGCGCCCCCCACAAACAACACAATGGTACCTGTGACGTCCATGCTCACAGATCTCCTTGCCCTCACACTCCTTGCAATAGTATTTTACCTTCCCGTGAGGGCAGCGCTTTTCCGCGTGGGGCAGTCCAGAAGCAGTGCTGCTTGAGTCTGTCGGTGCCTTACGAGGAACGGAAGCCGCATGATTGTCTGTATTCTTTCTTGTCTTCCCCTTGGGGAAGCAATCGCCAATCTTGACCCCACAATGGTTGATAGAATTGCCTTCTCTGTCCATGAAAGATGGGCAGCCTAGAGTGGATGCTTCAGGAGAACCCGTTTTGGTATGCGCAGATCCTCTAA